>QOVD01001129.1:0-73311 GCA_003521225.1 Tuber microsphaerosporum
GTTGGTTGCCTTGTCTACCCCATCCACCCCAGCTTGAAAGACCTGGAGGAGGTGGGGGAGGTTGCCAAGTTCCGCTTCCATAAGAAGGGGTGTGGTTCTGCCCCTGATAGCTTTGGGAAGCGCCCCTATTGGATTGATAAGAGCCTTGGAAGTCGCTCCCGCGGCCATGGCCTCTTCCGTTATTGCTGCGGTAAAGCGGCGCGCCACCGTAGGAGCGACCTGAATTCTGGGCTTTGTTCTTGACAATTTCTAAGTCTGCACGGGAAAGTACGGGAGAGTCAAGCTTGACCCCGGGAAGCAACGCCGATCTATGCACGATATCGGATTTGGGCATTTCGTAGAAGACACAAAGTGACCGATCACCGAGAATTTCGGGAGTGGCCTCAGCGGACAATGGAGAGGGCACAAGGCTGTGAGGAATAAACAAAGGATCCTTCACGACTTTTCCAGCAAGCCCTTGGCTCTTAGAGGGATCGAGCTTGTATTCCTGGGCAAGTCTGTAAGTAAATCTGTCGATTGGGAGTAAAAGAAAAAACTTACGTCGCTGCTCCGTCCCTTATAGTAGAATTGTGCTGCGACATCTTTGTACATGTCGTTATCTTCTGAGCAAAGGAGAAGATCGTGTCCCATTGCATTCCTCGCAGTATCCTCGGCACTCAGTTTGGGGTAGACTTTTGCCGCGGCGTCTAACAAACGCTTCTCATCGATGAATGGCAACAGAGCTACACCTTGCCAAGCAAACTTCTTGCCATTTAAGTCAATAGGGAAAGACTCGGGGTAAAAGTCGATGATCTCAGAATCCTCCTCGGTCATGAGTTTTTGGAATGGCTCGGGAAGAGCGTGCTTACTGGCAGCGGGTAGCACGCCCATAAGCTGCTCGAAAGGCTTGAAAGGCTTGCCCATCGCAAATTTGATATCAAGCGTTCCCACGTCTTTGAAATCTTGAGCGAACGGTGCATAGTGATATGGGTAATACCAGGTCCAGCTAGGACATCCTTGGAAGTAATAAAGCAATACCCAACAAAGACCTTCAACGTAGCTCGCAGCAACCTTATTTCGGAACTTGGCATCGTCTGGTGAGACATGAAACTTTTGTTCGTAATATCGTTCACGGTACCCGGACTCCCAGAGGCGGACTAGGTCACGATCCGGATCATCGGCCTCGGACTCGGAACCTGATGTCTTGGGAGTTTCGTCCACCTCCATCATATCAGATTTTCTCTTGCGGGATATAGCGGGGGCAGTCGCAGGAAATGTCTCCAGAGTGGGCGTTATCTCCAACTCAGAGCCGTCGTTGGGGGGCTCCACGGCCGCGCTAGTTGAGCCGGTCAATAATTGCGCCTTTAAGGCCTGAGCTGCGCTTTTGTTCTGAAGATTAGCCTTCCGGATGCCTTCTCTATTCATCACCATGTCGTAGTTCATCTTCTTCGTATCCTTTGAAACATCGCCAGGTTTGAATAGCGGGATCATGGGAGGAGGTGCAAAATTAGGGACACCCCTCCCCCTTCCTCTTCCAGTAGGTGTTATCATAGACGAATCAAATCCTCCTCTATCAATGCTACCGCGGTTGCCACTAGCTGCTCTAGCCTCCTCCTCCATTTTCCGCCTCTTGTTGTTTTGTTCCCTTCTATCATCGACTCTCTTCCGATTTCTGAAGATTTGATCTTCCTGCTTTGCCAACCCGTCGAGGATGTATTGGACCCTGTTTAGATCTACAGTTCCGTCTTTGGTGACGTAACCTCCCATGAGAGGGATATTGTCTTTCCAAACAGCGATCAAAGTGTCGATTCCGTTCTCTCTGATTTCCAAACTTGGTAAATGGGGCAAAAAGTCGTTTCCGACGAAAAAGCACATAAAAACCCAATCATCAAGAGCTCTCTCCAACTCAAACTTGAATGGCTGACCCGAAACCTGAAGTTCTACCTCCAAGTATTCACGAAGTATTGAGACGTGTAACCAGACAAAAGGCTTCAATGGTAAAGCATTATCTTTTTCATCAAACTCGCCTTGTTTCTCCTTGGCCTTCCCCGTACATTCCTCAGCACGATGGCCTTTCTGTCCACATATCTTACAAGTCTTTGCCCTAGCTTCCTTTGCAAAGACGTCCTCACGGAGGACTCTAAAATGCGGTTCGTGGGTTCCAAGCCCCAACATAATCAAATCGGCGTCGAGGCCATATATGACGTGACGAGTATTTGGGTCGTATTCTGTGGAGAGTCGCTGAGACCTGATGAATTCCATAATCTTGTGCTCCCCCTCTCCGGGAACGGTAGAATCTGAGATAACAATTTTTAACTAGAGGGGCGTTAGCACATAATCGATTTTGCAATATCGTATTGACTTGAATAAGAGAAATCTGTCTTAGGGCATCCAAATTTCCCTTTAGTAACACGTTGTTTTGTTTTGCTGATACTTGGGGAGGGGGGTTCATTAAAAACCGGAAAACATAACTCTTGTCTCTATAGAGAATTGTATGGGATCACCGGAAATAGTTTTCTAGTTTTTAATGCCCCCCCCCCGAGTATTTTCTCTTATCCCGGCCAGAATGGGAAACTCGGACGTCTTGAGACAGATTTCTCTTACCCAAGTTAATACGGTAGTCTAGATAACTTACTTTAGCCCAAGCAGGGTCATCATTGAGTTTTTTTGCGATCCAGTATTTGAGTGATGATGCGAGAATATCCATGAAAGGAGTACCAGGGGTAATGGCGTTACTATCCCAAACCTTCTTATTCTTGAGAACATCGTCAAAACTGCTCCCTTGTCGCTTCTCCATCTGGTCAATTAATTGGGCAGTCTCATCCTCCTTCTCCTTGGCTTCCTGCGCCGATCTAAAGCGGCGAGAGCGTTGCTGGTTCATCTTCGCACGCGGTGCGACGCCATCTATGAAATTCCGGCATTAGCGCTAAAACGTTCGGCCGAAATGACAGACGGAAGCCAGTCTGTGAAGCTCTCTGCTCCCATGCAAGCGATCAGCGAAAAACATACCAACAGCGATCATGAGAAGCTTGCGAGGCCTCACCATGTTGACAACGCGCTCAGTGTATTTAAATACTTCCATCATCATCTCTTCCTCTGTTTCCGGCGCTTTGCCGTCTTCCGGATGAGAACATGGATGAACGATACCATTCATGTCAAGGTAAAGATTGTCCGCCTTCAGCGCGCAAAAGTGAGCAAGGCAAAGGTTAGTAAATTTGTTTAACTGGCCGATAATGATGTCTGTCCTTACCTCGCCATTCGGATTCGGCTGAGTTATGTCTACTACCCCGACAACTCCGTCGATCTCTTGAGGTTGCTCCTCAATCACAGGGCTAACAATTTTAGGATACTTGTTTGTAAGCCACCTGAACAGGGCCGGAACACCCATGATTGCTGACGAGCTTTGCGATGCGAAGGTATTGAGAACAAAAAATGGAAGGGGAGGTGGTGATAGAGGTGAGGCTATGAGAGAGGTGACTCTCCTTGTTGAAGGCCGAGATTAGAACTTTGCGAAAACACTCTGGTTCTGGAGAAACCAGATTGCTGGGATTTGGCTCTGTATGCGAAATCGCAAAGCCCCTATTGCGATCGACCGAGGGGGAAGACGCGATGTCGGGTTAGTTGCCTTTGTGCAAGAATCACAGTTGGAGTTCCGTTCTAGAAAAAACACAACGCAAGAAGAAAATAAGAATTTGAGGCGAAAGTTGCAGCCGAACGTGGATGGTGGTCTTGGCGTGTGGGAGTGCTGGTTTAGGGGTCTGGGGTGCAGGGCACTTGAAATCGACGCCCCAAAAAGAGAGCTTAGTAAGCTGCGCAAATGTTATGACCAGAGCGATCCTCCTTCGGTTTCGCTGTGTTGTGCTATTCGGGAGGTTATGTTGGAGAAGGAACCGCCTCCAAGCCCTCGAACAGACTCCTCAGAAGCTACAAATCTGAACTCCTTTTGTAGCCCGTGACCTATGTTAGTCTATACCTTCGTCTCTTACACCCGCCGATCCGCGATCCTTCTTAAAGGCTATGAAGTTGGGGATCAAACGAAGGGTTATCGTGAGGCTTTTCCAGGAAAGCTTTCTGTTTGAGCAAAAATTGGTACGGTGCTTAGGAGTATCAAAAAAGATAGAGCAATTTAATGGTGAAAAATTATTTAACTGCCCTATTTACCGTCTTGGACTTTTTTGCAGCCTTCTTGGTGGGTGTTATCTTGTTATTCACCTGTCATAGAAATGGTTCGGAGCTCGGACAGTTCGCCCTAAACATCGCCCCGCCCGAGTTTTGTGTGGCGTATACTTTAGCCCCTCAGGGTTGTGGATCTTTAACCCAAAAGATACGGGTATCATAAGTTAAATACAGTCGTAAAGGTTTGTCAGCTTCTGGGCACTAGATGATAGCAAGGCAAGAGGCATGGCAAGGCGCGGCCCCCGGGGGAACAGACGGCGATGTACAGAGCACCCTTCCACGTGTTGCTTTTTAGATTGTATGCTCCCTTCTTCCTAAGAGCCTGTGGATGGCACTGTGGTCATTCTGAAGGCTAACAGTTTGAAATGTTTACTGCGTTGCTAAGCGACATGGTGGGGTCGAAACTTGAAAAAGTGTCATGATGATCATTTCCAGCCCACAATCACTGCATGGTATTGATCACTCGTGGTGTCTCTAGTTAAATTAAAATGGCCTAAGTAACAGCCCCTTTGGCGGTAGCTCTATATGCTAATTATATCGGTATGATGCTAGAATTATGGGGCTCACCCCGAGCCTTCCCTTCAGAAACCATCCAAGTTTCAAGGACCCGAGCTTATCGGAGAGATACAAAAGAAAAACACCCCCATACTATTATATACATGGTTCCACTCTTCTCCTACATCCTCTGAGCTCTTGTCGTTTTCTCGTACTGTTCTATAAGGATACTCGCTAGCAAACAGGGTATGCTCTGCCTGGCCATCCAGAAGCTACACTGATTCTTGATCTCTCGGTGAAACATACTGTCTGGCCCACCAGCAACCTTCATAGTTCCTGTTAACCGGTGCTAATTAGTACGCAAACTTGTGAACTATGCGATACAGCAACTTACCCTTCTCCCCATCAAATTCAATGCTTTGATCTTCGTTGCCTGCAAACATATGGGTCACTCGAACCCTTCCATTCGGCAGAAAGTCAAGCTTATACCCCAGAAGCGAATAGACTGCCTCACGGAATTCCAAAGACTTGGCGGTCCAAATCTCCTTCAGACGGGTCATCCGTTTTTCCTTCTCGCTGATCACTCTCTCCATGGCCTCCATCTCACCCCGGAGATTGTTTAGGGTGTGGATTGGGACAACCTTGCCAATCTGATCTGTTCGCGCCTCTACCTGCGCAAGGAGAGCGGTGTTCTCTTTTCTGAGAGAGTCGAGAGTAGCAATTTTGATTGCCTCTTCTCGGCCAGTGGGATTGTCCTTCAGTTGTAAAATTCGTGTAGATGTCTTTTCTAGTGACTCGAGTCGAATATGAAGTGATTCGATTTCCTTCTTTGATAGGAGGATGGTATTTTGGAGTTGGATTATCTCTAAAGAGTAGGGCTCATGAGCATATTATCAACATGTAACGCCAATCTGATGCTTACCATCTTGCAGATGCCGGTTCTTTCGAACCAATTCCCCGTTTCTTTCGTTCTCTGCTCCCTCTTCCTCTCTGTGTCGTTTCCTACCCACCATCTCTCCCGTGTCTGCCCCTTCCCTTTTCGCTAGCTCTGCTATCAATACATCATTCTCCTTCTTATACTTCTCCAACATTTGCTCAAGCTCCTCAATTCGCTTGGTCTTCTGCTCGTCGTAGTTTCCTTGCATATACATGGTTTCCTCGCTCGAAAAAGATTTTAATTGTTCTCGCAGGAATTGCGCTTCTTTCATTGCAAGCGTGCGCTGCCTTTCTAAACGGGTTCTTGTCTTGACATCCCTAGAAGCAGCCTCGCCCATCTTTTCTAGCTCTTCTCTCAAGCCACGAATGTTTCTCTCAAGCTCTTCGATAAGGGTTTCCTTTTCTGCTAGCTCAGGATTAGTACGACCGGCCTGCTCCAGCAGGCTAGCTTTCTCTAAGCGTTCCTGTATGAGAGCTCGAGCAAGGCTCTCTGGGGAGTCAAACTCAAGCCCTTCACTCTCAAAGAAGCTGCCCCACGAGTTCTTCTCATCTTGGAGAATTGAGACACGGAGCTGGGTTTCTGCAAGCTCTTGTCTAACTTCATCCAGTAGTCTGACTTTAACTTCCAAAGACTGTTTTTCTTCCTCCAATATATCGATTGACTTGTTATAATCTCGCAGTTGCTTAACTTCCGATGAAAGTTTTCTATTGGTGCTCTCCAACGTTCTGATATGTACGACTTGCTCTGCGACACAGTTAGCCTCGATGTCTGTGCTTGTAAAACGAATAGGTAGCACATACCAGAAAGCTCTTTCTTAAGAATTTTTAATGTTTCTATGTCGCCTGTTTGTGCCTTCACTCTTAGGAGCTCTGTCTCTAGGTTACTTATTTTAGTCTCTTTTGTGGTAAGCTTTGTTTCAGTTTCTTGCAAACCGTGACTCTTGGTCTCGAGGTCTTTTTTGAGTTCACTGTTGATTCTCTCGAGAGACTCATTCCTAGTTTTAAGCTCCTCTGCCTGGCGACGATGTTGTCGGTCCTGAGATTGTATGTCACCTTCTTTATCGCTAACCTGCTCTTTCAGATCTGCGTTCTCTGATTTCAATCGTCGGATCTGGCGTTCTAGATCTTGCTGCAAACAAACTTAGCACATACGTGTTAAATATCTCTTGGGCCGTCAAGCGCTACCAACCTTTTGATTTATCGCTTGATCTTTCGCCTTCTCCAATTTCTCTGATAGATCTTTTTGTCTGTTGAATAGGTAGGTCTTGTCGCTCTCCACCAACTAAGACTTTGAGTTAGTATAAAATAAGGATAGATAAGCCTAGAAGGTTTACGTCTGCTCGTTTTGCCTGCTCCTCGCACTTGGCTTCTAAGGCTCTAAGTTCCTTCTCATGTCGGATTCTCTCGAGCTCCCGTTCATCTTGCAACGTTGATAATTCGTATCGCACCGTGTTCAGTTCCGACCTTAGACCTTCGGTTGAGTAATCTAGACATCAGGATCAGTAAATGCCTCGATAGGGGGAATGGATGATCGTGAGGATTACCAGCCTTCATCCCCACCGGGAGTACTCGCTGCCGTGGTGGGGCGGCTGGGGATGGCGCTTGCGCAAGAAAATCGTAACTAGGTTGGACCGAAGAAGTAGACTGGAATATGGGTTAGTTATTTGGTAGCTATAACTGATGTTCCGGCGGAGGAACATACTGCAAGACGCTGATTCCCGAATAAGGTCCGGTTAGGGGCAGAATCTCGAGGTTGGGGAGAACCGTAAAGAGGGTTTCCTGGAATACCGGAGCTCCTTCCGAGCGGGTTCTGGGAAAAAGGAGAGGAGTCCATAGTGAATGTTGTTTCGTCGGAGCACGGTAGGCGCGCTCCCACTCAATTGTTTGGGAGTTTGTCTGTTTTTCGAATCTCTAAATTCGAGGCGTCCACAGACCTCGCGAAGATCATGTGATGAGGCTCAAATCACGCCAAGCCATACCATTAACGACATTCGCAACGCGGTAGGGCGCAGCCCACGATGGTCAACTCTGCGCGCGATGATTTTCCTTCTATTGTTATGTTGACCCTCACCATTGTCTTTATCTAAAGTTGGCTCAACACCTCTTCCTAAACCTTTCTCCCCGGCCATCGATAATATATACACTCCTTTGGCCACAACAAAACTAAGGGAACATTTCCTCCCCCTCAAGCACCATTATGGTGTCCTCAATCTCCAGATCGATTCCCTCATCCGCGCCCCCGAGGCTCCCACCACCTCACTATCAGACATTCTTGACCCCTATTCTCCACCGACGATTTGCTAGAGCATGCCTAGTTGGGTTTGCCGCCTGTTATCTTGAAGCTTTTGTGATAAGCAACAAGTCGAGCCGTTGGTCTTCCCTGTTATTATTATCGCGTTGTTCTAGCGAGAGGCTAACGATAGTGTTTGACGGTAGTTTTCTGGGCGATTTTTCCAATAGGATGGACCGGATTCAAGGCGATCATACTTTTCTTCCTATCCGTATTCCCCATACTCACCCTTCGCATCTCGCAGCTTCATGGTACGACTTCCAGCTTTCTCTTGGTTGGTTTGATGGTTTTTTTCGGTATGGCAGCACTGACTTCAGGAAATAGTGGGCGCAAGATCACATGCAACTGTGTTCCATGCAATAAAGACATATATTGGATCTTTCTCGACCTATTCAACTTTCCTTACACATTCCTTTGCTTCTCTGGTGTTTGTTTTTCTCTATTTGTGGTCTAGTTCGAAAGAAGATCGCCTTGGCTTCATCATTGAGGGAAAGTATGTAACCAGAAAAATAGCACATTATTGCTACCATTTACTAATCTCCCTTCCAGGAGTTATGAGCGTCCGCGGTTAAATGAGCGATTCTTATACTTGATCTTTTTCGCCTGCTATACCGGGTTTATCCAGGCAGCGCTCCATCTTTACGAAGATCGGGGGAGGCTCCAATTGCCACATCTCTATGTATGGCCTAATGAGGTTGAGCGCACCTCCATCTTAGATGCTAAATCTTTGCAGTTATCTCCTAAGGCAGCCTTCAAGAAGAAATTCCTTGAAGTCCCCTCCGGCGCCTTGCACATGGCGCTCGTCTCCGCTTGTACAGCCCCATTCGCCTACATGCCTTTTCGCGGAGTTATATGGCATTATACACTGGCCACCGCCAAAACCTTTTACTGGTAATACCACCGCTAGCAAGTGTAAGGGAGCTTTGCATGTTGATTTGTGGTTGTCCTCTAGGCTTAATCGATCTAGTACCCTTCCTTCGTTCCCTGTCGGCGCCGGGATGTTTATTAGATCACTATGGCTTTCATTTCTCATTGGGGTTATGTGGCAAATTTCCAACATAGCATTCGACGTTTATTTCACCCAGAAGCCGCTCTCGGCGGATGGTAAGACTATCAGCGAGAAGTCTCCTGACCCCAATGGGACTCTGATTAGTGGCCTAAAGGCTTCGCCAGCGCCATTGACACAGGTTTGTTCTTGTATTACTAGGCTGATAAATGTTTGCTAAAAGTTTCTGCAGATGCTGGCTTTCTGGGAATTGGCTTACCTTGCACAGAATTCGCCAGCCCGTAGAAAGGCGATATACCTTGATGTCAACCGCAAGCCAGCCAACATCTTTGAGCAAATTTTGAATCAGTCTCTATCCATCCTCGGGGAAATTGATTTAAAACTCGCGGAAGTTGGGAAACCTCCGGCGCCTACCGCAGTGATATGTAAGTCTAATTTGCCAACCTTTTCCTAAAATGGACCTAACATCAATTATTCTAGTAGCAGCACCCAGTAGTACCGCAGTGTCAACCATTCCGTCTCCCCCTCCGATTCCTATGAGTCAAATCAGTCCCTTGTTGACATCCCCGGCCTCTTCGACACGCAAATTTCTGGAGGGTGTCCAGTCAAAAGACGGATCGACGCCCACCCTCCAGCATGTAATTCAGAAGCTTCCCTATCAACCACCATCAATTGCGGAGGTAGAAGCCACCGCCACTAAAAGCTTTAAAACGAAAATGGAGCCGTTTCTCTCCTCTCCTTGGGGTGGCATGTTTAGACAGAGTATACACGCTACAACCTCACAGCTTATTCCAAATGTGGGATTGCAGGTTAATGCTGTACAAGGTGCTTACTCCACGCCTCGATCCCCAGGGGCATCTAAACTAATTCATATTTAGCAATTTCCCGCCTAGCAACCTCGGCTCTCACAGAAGATGAATATGGCACTGTTCAAAAACATGTTCCCACACTTCTCGCCTCCTTTGTTTCAACGATGGATACGCTCGAGAAGTATCTTGCTTCTCCACCAATTAGTTGGACAGACGTGGAATCTATACAAAAACAAGAGAAGGGCGAACTGCATTTAGTGGAACCGCGGTTGCTACTCTCTACCCTTAAAGAAGGTTTTAAGGATATTGCGACAGCATACGCGCCGCATATCGATAGCATGGAAATTCCGTCTGACACCAAGAAAATCGTTTTAGAAGCTCGAGAAAGAGGCTTACCTTAATGGGGTATGAAAAAGCTGTTACCGGAGAGAGAATAATGATACATATATAATTGTCTTTTGTTTTTTGTTTTGTTTTTTTGTTTCTGTAATTTCACCGCAAAATTGGACGCATGCAAGGGAGTTAGGACTTTTATGTTTATGGCAAGATACTTGGTCGAAGGTTGTAGCCGTACTCGTGCGAATTGTTGCCATTCGAAAAATTCCATGATTTTGCATTTCCAGGGTTTGATTCTCACACTCCATAATAACAATATCCAGTGCATCCTGCTTCCCGAGCCAACTCCTGCACAATTCGTTCGCATCTGCTCCATCCTACCCTTAAGACCTTTACTTAGTTAAGAGGATTTCCCGTTAGTCAAGTAGCTGTCCCAGCCACCAAGCAAAAAAAAAATAGACTAAACAGATTCAAGGCACCATGACGTACAAAAGCATCTAGCCAATGGCTACTACCAGGTTATACATACTACCAGCGATGCTAGGATGAGTCAAAGGGATAGCCAAAAGAGCTAAAACTCCCTGGGGAATAGTGAGAGAATCTGTTCCAATGAACTCGGGGTATTCAGGGTCTATATAATACTGTTTAAATCCCTTAAATCAATGATGGATCAGCACTGTACCTTTAGGTGCGTGCTAGAGCCAACCATTCTGAAGGAATGTTGATGGACTAGGGGCCGTACAGTATCATGCAAGGCATAGTGTCGCGGGTTAGCGATCAGGGCGCCAACCTTCCAAATCCAGTGCTGATAGAAAAAGGCTTTGATATCACTCGATTGCTATTTCTAGAAAAGTGCGAAGCTAGTTTTTTAGTCTAAATTTTAGGATGTGGGGGAATTAGACACTATTTACTCTACAGGGGATGGAGGCGTATCGCGCCGTGGCAGGGGGAATACCTAAGTCTTGCACCCGAGTCATATTTCATGATGCACTACAGCTCCAGTAGGCTCTTGAGAATAACTATATGCTACCAGTTTGAGTGGCCCAGTCATGCACAAGTGGGAGGCTATATGACAGTTATGTTCGTCATTGTATCTCTAAATAGGTTAATTAATTGGACATCCCGCTGGCAAGCTCTGCATTGTTCCACAAAATGCGTTGGCTCCCTTTATTCGTTTCTCATCTGTCCATACTTTTCTGCCTCATGGGTGGGCTAGCCTGGGCTACCCAAAAAACCTGGGCCATTGGGGAAGTTTAATGGTGATTCAAAGTTGCCTGGCCTTGGATTGATCGCAGGCTGGGAACAATCATGGATGCGAATGAGATAGATGGCAAAGACATCAATCTTGAAGACGGCCACAAACCCATAGATTGACAAGTCGGTAACAGGAGAGTGCTGCAAGTAGAATCTATCATTGGCCATAATATCGTTCAAGACATTACGTTCGACTTTCAAGTCGGGCGCGCGATGTGCCATTATCCCGTTTGTACCTTTCATCCCGTTTCACTGGCTTTCACGTGCGTGGATGTTGCGAGTGACGGGCAGTGCTAGACCCGGGATTGGCTTAGACATAACCCCCCTTTCCCATTTCCTGATACTTTAAGCCTAAGATACCTGTACTTTAATAATATTATTACTACCGTCGGGAGGATCGTGTGTTCGGAAATAGCCCCATGACGACGAGTTTGTATCGAAAACCTGGTCCGATTATCGAATTTACGATTCTCGACAGAGAAATCCATCTCTTTCTCTTGGATTACATCCTCCCGAATCACAAAGACTGGCGCCTCACTCCCCACGTCCGATCGCCACCCCCAAGAGGATCATTAAGAATCTCGTTAATCTAGCGCTAAATAGTTAATTGGATAAATATACTCGAGCGCTCTTGAGATTAAGAGATACCGCACAGAGCTATTTTGATTCTTTTATTTATTTTTTTGTTTACTCTACTAACGTCGCTGCTGTATATTCGCAACAGAAGATGTCCGTGTTGCCCCCTTGCGATGACGATGCTGGAAGCGATCGCCGGCCGCCCTATCGATTCCCCGCTTAACTGGGGCTCGAAGATGCCAGCGGAGTGAGTTCTGAGGCAATACAAACAGTAAGGCATAGACACATTCGGAAGTCCTGTCCCGCCCAGGGCTCGCTCGATGACCGACATCGACTCCCACCCTCCGGCTCGGGCAACGGGGTCCGCATGAATGATACCCTAGGGCTACAACTTTACGACTGACCCATACGCAGCAGCAAAGGTCCACCGGGGCCAAAACGCTTCGCCGGTCCATCCATGCATCCGTTAATATCTCTCTCCATCCTCTCTGCGCCGGCGGCCACCTCCCACGCATTCATGCAGCAGAAACGAAACTTGGAAAAGTATGGCGCAGAGGATCATGTGCGTGACTTCGGACTTATATTCCGAAACGCCCCCGATAGGGCGATGCTTCTTCCTTCCTTCCTCTGCTTTCTTTCCTCAATCCTTCCAAGTTTTTTGGGTTGAGTTGTGGTTTTTGTGCGGCAAGAGGATTATCGGACGTGCATCGGGCGGGGTGGATTATGATGCTGGTGCCACCGGCTGCATAGGATAACCCAGTTTGCTTGTTCCAGTGGTAGGTTATCTGTAGACTTACTGAACCGGTGGATGGGATTTGGTGGGTGAATGAATGGACTTGATTAATTGATTGATTGATTTGCGAGTCGGGCGCACAAGCCTGAAGCAAGGTTTTTGGGTTTATGGATTTGGTTTCTTGCAGGGGTTTTCTCTTTTCCTTTGTGCTGGCGGAATGTGGGATAGTGGATAGTGGGTGTAGGTAGATGCCGGTAGATAGACGGGTGGGTAGGTCCTGAGGTTAGGTAACACAATGCAGAGAATGTGCTCGTGGATTCATGTGTGAAATCTAACGTTCGTCGGGGGTAAATCATCACTCTTCTATGCTTTTTCCAACTTTTGCTACTGGAGAGGGCTCCGGTCGAATGGGCTCCTCAGCCGCACATGGCCGCACCTGGGCACCATTTCTTCCCCCTCGAGCTCGAATCAGCCAACCAGCCAATACCACACACCACCCCAACCCTGATCCTCCAAAACCCCACAAAAAAGAATCTCAGATCATGATCTCCCTCTAACCTTCAATCCCCTTTCCTTTCCTTTTTTTTTCCGTCCCAAACCATTCAATAGCCATAAAGCCTCTCCTTCCATGCACTCCATCCCAATCTAACTATCAACCTCCCGTCAACCGATTAATTAGTCTATCAATCAATCAATCAATCAACCCAGCAAAAATTCCCGAAAATCCCACCCACCTCCACCACTCACAAGCAGAGTCCAGTCCAGTGGAGTGTAGTGCAATTCCTCGATGAGACCTTGACCCGATCGCGAGTGCGCAGCCATGACCCATCACGCGACCACGACCGCATGGCGTATGCAAACGCATACTGCAACGTCCCCGATAATCGATGATGGATCGGACATCAACCTATCCACACATCCACCATACCCGGGCCCATGGGCGCATTGTAATTTGTTCCATTCCTTGAATAAAAAATGTGTCTCGGTTGGCTGGTTGGCTGGTTGGTTGGTTGGAAGAAAGGAGGAAGGGAGGGAGGGAGGTAAATAGATCGGAGATGAGGTATGCCTTGCTAATTGGACTATTGTGGTTTTCGAGTTGCTGGCTTATGGGGTATTCTTGTGAATGCTTTGTTAGGCACCAGGGGCGGTTAATAGCGGTAAAGGGTAGATTTACTCGACTGCACTAGAGTGCAGCACTATACCGCACACAGAGACCGGGTGAGAATTTGCATTCGCGAATTAGAGATGATGGACATGAGGCTTTGGGAGGGTTTTTTTTTCTTCCCCCTTTTACCTTGCTCACTTTTTCATGCTTTTTAGTAATTAATCGCGCTCTTTTTAACTCGTTTTCTTTTGCGATAATTAGGACACCACCTTCGGATAAAAGATGTTTTGCTGCCGTGCCACTACCATATTTTTTTTCGTATAAAGGCGGTGAGAGTATGGCTTTTCAGCACGCTTTGGGTTTTCGCGATTTCGATGGGGGAACATAGTTAAGGTAGAGCATTGGGCGCGATTTTGGGCTTGCGTTTAAATGCCGTTTATGCTCGCTTGGTTGCGTATCGGTGGTTTTTGACAGTGATGGCATTGTTGGATAGCACTGGTGTCGTTTCTGGACTTTTGGGGGTGGCTTATGACTGCTCAGGATCACCGATTATCACTATGCGCTATAGATTGGAAGACTTTGAGAGCTACTGCCAACTATTGTAGTATTTGGGTGTCGTGAATGTAGAAAAAATTGAACAAATTTACAAGATTTCAACTCGGTCAAATTTTTTGATGACTGGAACCACTCTCTTCCCGCCCCCTTCAGCACCGGCTTCAGGGTTAACCACTTCGCCAGCCTCTTCAAAGACCTCCCGAACACACCCCTCCAAATTAGCCAACACCTCCTCCATTAATGTTTGCAACGCGATGGCCCTCTCCCTCATCCTTCTGCGGACAAGCCCCTCTATTAACTTCTTGGTCTCATCCCTTACTGAGTCAAGCTTTTCAACCATGCGGCCGATCGAGCTAACGAGATACTCTTCCTCATAAACACTACCCTTCTTACCACGAGCCCGCTTGCGCTCTTCGCGTCGGCGGTTCTTAAAGGTGCGGCGAGTGGTTCCTGTCATGGCGGTTTGTGCGCTGCCGGAAGTGTATCTTGTAAAGAGGGATGCAGATGTTGATGCATTAGTTGGAGCTAAAGAGACGTTATCTGGAGCGTCTTCTTCTGTTACGCCATCAAAGTAGGCCACTGAAGATACAGTCAGCTTAATATCTCGAAAATAGGTAAAAGGGATACTTGCAAGGATTCTCCTCCTTCTTTGTACGTAGCTCGAGTATACGATCTAGTTGTGCCTTCAGCTGTCTCTTGCATTCTGCTATCAACTCGGAGGTCTGTGAAAAGCCTTCTGTCAAGCCGGCATCCACTACAGTGGTTAGAAGCTCTGATTTGCCGTGTTTGCCAATCTACTTTCTTATTAGTTGACACAGGAATATAGATAAGAGTACCGCTTACTAGTCTCATTGCCTCGCTAAAATAACAGCCCTTGCAAAGAACTTTGGCGGCCTCCTCCAAGTCACTACGGTGATCCATGTGGATCGCGGCAGCACTTTGGTAGTCCTTCGATTCATAAAGAGCTTCGGCGAGAGATAAACTAAGTTCTTCAAGATCTTCTGTCGAGTATGGCACTTGGGCAGCGGTGAAGAGAGCTTCTTGCCACAGCCCAGCATGGCGGTAACATTGGGTCGCCTGCGAGTAGTCTCCGAGAGATTCGTACGCTATTTCAAGCATAAGTTATCACTCGTACACTCTAGGACTCGTTGCAACCTACCTAATCCTGCGTCCGGATATCTCGAGACCCCTTCAAGGAAAATCGCGTACAAGCCCATGATCACCTGTCCTGGTCAACGGTGCCAAATACTCTAAAACAATAGGATAACTTGCCTGTAACTTGCCGGGGCTGTATCTGTACAATCCCAGAGCCACCGAATAAAGTTCATGTTTCACAACATAGTTCTTCATTTCCTCAAATGCCTCGTCACCAAGCTCGCGCAAGCGAGCACAGGCCTTTGCGGGCCTATTGAGATGATCGTCAATTGTGAATTTACGTCGTGTGGCTTCCATCTCTTGAAGCTTCTGTAGGAATGGCAGATATTCCCGGGGGTCCTATGATGCAATTAGCGCCGTACCCAAAGGGACCTTGGTCAGCAACATCTACCTTCTGGGATTGTTGGGCCACCATGAGTGTGAGCTCAAGATCGTAGAGCCCTAGAGCATTGTCGTAGAGTTTATTCACATCGGATAGGAAACAAACGTGCTGAATCGCCTCTTCGGCAAGCACAAGGTTTTTCTCTTTGGAGCTTTTAGTACACCTGAGCGATACGCCATCTGGTACAAACATACCTCGAAGATCTCCGATCAATAGTAGCGCCGCATCGTGATCCGGCGGTGTTTTACAAGCATAGGCGGTGATGATGTTTTGAAGGTTACTTGAAAGCCGCTTTGGTAATAGAATGTTAAGAAAAGCATCACATATTGTGTTTACTTTTAGTTTAGAGCTACCAATAATGCCAGTCGTTTTGAATGGCTCTGGGGCCTCAGCCGATTGTAAAGTCTCTCGGTACATCGTCTTTGAAACATCTTCTTCCCTGTTATCCACTGTTAGCAGAGAACCAGCATTACCATCCTATATCGGCCTTTACGGAAAGCTTGCCTTAATTGAGACAAAAACAAATCAATGTGTTCAATTTTCTTAACCTGGTCTATAAACAACTCAACCCGCTCAATAAACTGCCTGGGCGCATGATCATGTATGATGTTGAGATCTACCCGATGATTTCTGCATGCCAAAAATGCTGGAAGGTAGTCCTTAGCCTCAATACTCCTCCTAATTCCCGCCAGCACTAGAACGCGAGGGTATATTGTTTCTAGGTTTCCTCGCGGCATTTGCAAAGTTAATGCAAATTTAGTTGGCATCACCTGTACCAATCGAGCACCTCTCTCAATGCTTCGGCAGCGCTCATCACCACTTGGATCATCTCCTGGTATATCCAAGTCTGGTTGTTACTTTTGTTAGCTAGAACATCAAAATCGGTAGTTGACATACCTTGATAATTATCGTGCAAGTGCACAAATTTGATAAAGTGTCGTGTTGTCGTAAATATCAGATGAGCTGGAGTAATTGCAAATGATGTGCAGTTCGAAGCTATCGGTTTAGAATTCGCATAGAGTCGGCCATCGCTAGAGAGACCAAAGACCATTTCCTTACTAGTCATTAGAGCTAGGGATGAACGGGGAATAGGTAGATACTCACTTGATAGAAGGCTATCTCTAGCCAGGGGCAAATAGCCGGGAGCTGTGTAATATATTTCGCAGACTTGTTCTCTGTGTCATAGAAGTAAACTTTTCGTTCGCTGTCCTGATAGAAGAGAGATTTGTGGTCTGGTACACCTCCTAACCGCACAACGGTGGCACCATTTTGAAATTCATGTGTGCATTTTGAAATTGCTTGTCCATTGTTTGGAATTGATATCACTTGTAAAATACTGCCCACTTTCATGTCACGGACCACTCCTAACGTCTCATCGTCGGCGAAAGAAATCTGACGGAAATATTGACCTGGGTCAAGCTCCATTATATTTGAGGTGAGTGTTGGACCCGAAACGAGCTTGTTTTTGGCAAAATCCCATCGAATCAAATCCAATGCCTTATCTCTCAGGACCGCAATAAGGCGCCCAGTAGGGCTAATAACTACATCCACTGGGGTAGACTTGAGTTCTACTTCCTTGAGCGCCATTGGTGGCGGAATATTGGCAACGCGCAAAGGTGTAAGCTTAAGGGTAGCTAGATCCATTCATCATAAGCAAGCACACGCCATAATAAGGGGCACTTTTGTGGGGGTTTGTTTCTTATACCTCCGTCTACAACTGCTAGGACACCATGATCATCCGGTGGTCTCGAAGAGCCCGCGAACACAGACCAGGAAAATTCGTAACTTATAATACTCTCTAATTGGTTCTATCAGTGACAATGTTCTCTACAAAAGTCAATGAAACGGCATACCACCCAGTCCGAGGGCAAGTCGCAACGGCTTCTCAGAATGCCATTTCACACACAAATTATGCTGCGCTACGTGATATCCCTCGGGATAAATTAATTCCTGCTTAAGATACCAATGATAGTTACCCATGCTCCATAGCTGTGCTCTGTCTTTGAAACAAATGGCTAGTACCGAGGAATCATGATTCCACAGTAACTCCAGTATTTTCTCATCGGAGACTTTATCCATTGGTATTCTTAGTGTGAATTCCCCGTGTCGGAGACCGTTTCGCTCAAAAAAGACAACGTCAAGTCTCTCAGGAAAGCGTTGGATGCCAGCCATAAGGTTTCCAGCTGGTCTCCAACTCAGAGGTCCTTCCAAACCATCAACAGGTTCGCTGACACTATCCAGGGAGCCATCCCGGCCGTAAACTCGAATGACCCTCCTCTTCGAATCCTCCACAGAGGACAAAGCGAGATATTCGCCATCTCCCCTCCAACTAATTCTCGTACCGTTATCGTCGTGGGGGCTGAGAATGCCTTCGTCAATCTTCTCAGGAACAGTCGGATCCCTCATAGCCTTCGCCCGTTTCCCTTTAAACTGAGTCTCTGATTTCCCCCATCCCACAGAGACATGTTTTGAAGCGGTAAGATCATTTGGTGAAAGAATGACGTCGGCAATGGGCTCGAACTCTCGTGTCATAAGAAGAAAGGTTGATGCACCAGTGGCAATGGCTAAAATTTCCTCATCAGGAGACCACGCTGCAGCGGTTATTCCTTCATCAACAGATCCAACTATTTCAATTTTATTAACTCCAAGGGTGGGATCTTCCTGGACGACCACAATGTTGCCTGCGGCGAATATTACGCAGGTTGAGAACGTATCAGGGAAATAATGCAGGACAAGAATGCGATCGCAGGGCAACGATGGCGATGGGCAGGGTGAGGCATCCCACGATGCGATGGGAACCGATTGGCCGTTCTTCTATTTTTGAACATAATCAGCAAATACCTCCTTGCAACGCAACAAAAAATCGATCTGGGCGACGATTCGAATCCCACGTTAACACGTTTCAGCTCAACAACAGCTTCGACCTTAGAGGGGCCATGAGTACATATGAGTGATTCCTGGGATCCACCCCAAGCGACAGCAGAGAGGGGGAGGTCTGGAGCTTCGGTGGAAGTGGTGCCAGCGACGGAGCGCCCGATGGTAAGGAGGTTACGCATGGGAAAAGGCGTTTTGTGCTTTCTTGCTTTCTTGCTTGCTTTGTGTCTTGCCTTGCTTCCCCTTTCAATTATTTTTTCTTTATGCAGTGGAGCTTGCTACGCCACGAGACTAGGAGCCAGGTACGAGGGGATACTGGCGAGGAAGTGGGAAAAAGATTTTCCTGAGGTGCAGGGTGGGGATACGGGCAGCGGGAGAGCGATTGGGGGGGAGGGAGGGGGGTAAGGAAAGCGAGTCCTAAGGGAAGTGGGTACCGTAGGTAGTGATTAGGCAGAAGAGTAAATTGAAGGTGGGGCAGGAAAAATCTTAGGGCGTTGCCCCACCATCCGGTAAACTTTTCGAAAGAGCCTCGGCTTCCAAAGAGTGCGTCATGACCCGTGACCTCATGATGCTGGATTCTGGGAGTGTAGACACTGAACAGCTCTGCAACCTGAGGTAGTAAGAGATGAGCTCTCAACGGTTTGTATGCAGGATTGCATGGAAACCTCCTAAAACACCCCTAGAAATATTCAACTTGAAGGTTTTCATTCCGGCGGTACAATGCTAGAATAGACAGCAAATGATCGATTTTCGGGGATGGGTGATACTCCATGAAGCCGATCCCTTGTCAGAAAAAATCCCCTCTGTGCTCCCCCCACCTAATATCGTAGCACAAAAGTGCATGTTTCTAGGGGTCATGAGACCCGTACCAGGCGTGCGAATACAGTATCTCTTCCGCTCGTTATGATGCGATCCTTTATCGTAGTTCCCCCCAGAAATGCACTGGCCCAATATTCTCATTTCCTGTGGCCGCCAACCCCCGCATTAGGACCAGTTTGCTCTAACATTGTCTCTTCCCGAGGCTCACTTTTCCCCACGCTGCATACCCTCTAGATTATCAGTCTTTTCCTAAGATCTGCTCTACCATGTTTTATGTTATGGTTCATATCACTCGGCGCACCCCCATCCCGTCTTGCACCACCCCTGGGTACCCCACACTACAAACTCCAGGCCTATATCCCCAACTAACGCCGTCATTTCGTTGTAGAAAACTCGCCAGCAACATAGGTGCTGTTTCATATTTGCAACGCTTGGCGCTTCCAGAGCGATTGAAAAAGACTTCTGTTGTAAGGAAATGCATCAACAAGCCCCCCACCCCACTCCCACATTTAGTAGGCGAGCTACCCGAAGGATCCGGAGACGAGCATATCAGTCACAGAAAAACAGCCCCAACCGCTGTTGGACCTCAGTTTTTCGTCACGATTCACATAGCACGTGAAAAGAATTGAATGCCGTACTGCAATAATGAGGTTTCATAGAGCTTGAATTCTATAACTCTAAACCTATACAACCACCCCTTCACCCGAAATAGATTCCAATTCTACCGCAGGGTCTGTTTCAACAAACCGAAGACACCGAAACTTAGGCTTTGTTCTTGGAAGTCTGCCAGATGGCAATCCCGAAAGGGAAGCCAAATCCAACGGCTGCCCAAGAATGTCAGCAACTCTACAGAACTTCCTTCATTCAATTAAGTGAGACGAACCGCAGAAGGTGATGAAACGCAGGTAAAAGAAGCGAGTGTGAGGGTTGAAGGGAATATTGCTCCTGGGTCCCTCGGGGTAGTGGTAGCCACCAAGGCGGGCGGGAGTGGCGTGCAGCCCGCGGCGAGCCATAAGGTAGGGGGCCCGGGTAGTGGCAAAAGCCGAACGGAATGCGGTTCTCTGAATCATCTATAATTCGGGGCAAAATTTGAGCAAAAGAGGCTGCGAAATGTAATTGAGAGAAAAGTGTAGGGGAGATTGTGGAACTGCATGACCTGCGGCAGCAAGCAAATAGTTTTAAGCGGGCGAGTGAACCGAACGAGACAATCTAGAAAGAGGGTAGACTCACGATTTGAGTGGAGATGAGAGGTAGCCGATGAGGTAGTCGGAAGAGGAAGCCAGCAATTGCAGAGGGGGAAGGTTTCTTGTTGCAGACGATGACCGGGGGGTTGTGCGATATCGACATCCTCGGTGTGGGTTTGGGCATCAACAGGCGTTCTGGAAGCTGCGCATGATATGTGTTTATCCTAGACTTTTTTATTTATTTAGATGGTAACCGTTTATAACGTCACTTATGATCGCAATCCTGTAACTTAACCTTTCATCCTTTCTCCTCTCCCTGTGACCTTCTCGTAAAAATTTTGATCGTAACCCAACCATAACTCTTCCATTTAACCACACACTCTGACCCCACCTCTGAGCTCTGAAGATCAGAGAACCCCGCCGACTGTGACCTCCAAACGGGATCACACAGCGCTTATCCGGACCCGACCTTATTTCGGTAACGTTTCCAACCCTGCCGGTCCTGTGCCAAGACAGGAAACAAGAAAAAGCACCCACCGCTGCTGCCCCCCAGCGCGCAAGAACCAGAGCTTTTATTTCAACGAGTTCCTGCCATCCTCCACTCTTTAAACCAAATAGCCTTTGACTCCCGACTCAAACACAAACGTTTCTCATTACAAGAGTCGCCCCCTCCTACAATTCCACCTTAAATCCTACTTGCCTTGACGACAATGTACGGCGAGAAGGAACTATTTGATGTCTTTGAGGCTGGGAACCTCAAGAACGATGCCCGCCCATCCAAATCGAAGAAAGATCGCTCCGAATGGAAAAAGAGGCTCGCAAACGGCGGCGGTCGCCCACAGGAAAACGACAACGATTCCATATTGACGGATTCGCGAGCTGATGCCATGTCGTTGGATTCTGCTCCTGCTGCGGGAGAAGGAAAAGGAACGGCGACCTCACCCGGAAACCCACCGTTAGCGAAACGTCAGCGTCGGGGGTCAGGCGCAGATCCTATTGCTACGGATGCTTTCGAGATTGACGCGGTGAGAGAGGTCCCTGCGTCAAGTGGGCTAACGTCCCAAGATACGGAAGGAAAATCTATCGTTATATCCCACCAAGTCCGCCATCAGGTTTCTCTTCCCACTGACCACCAATACAAACCGATCGAGAATCACATATTCGCCGATCCTCCAGCAAGAGCATATGGCTTTACCCTAGACCCTTTCCAGAAAACGTCGGTAGCTGCGATCGAGCGGGGAGAGAGCGTGTTGGTTAGTGCGCATACAAGTGCTGGAAAAACTGTTGTGGCAGAGTATGCAATTGCGCAGAGTCTGCGAGACAACCAGCGAGTTATATACACTAGTCCAATCAAAGCTCTAAGTAATCAGAAATATCGGGAGTTCAGCGCAGAGTTTGGAGACGTCGGGCTCATGACCGGAGATATTACTATAAACCCAAACGCAACTTGTTTGGTAATGACAACTGAGGTATTTCAACTGAACAACCGTGGATAGAGAAGTCGACCAGCCCGCTAACCGAGATGAAGATCTTGAGATCAATGCTTTATAGGGGTTCGGAGGTCATGAGAGAAGTTCAATGGGTCATATTTGACGAAATCCATTATATGCGAGATAAAGGTTCAATATCTCCTTCCCACATAGCATTGTAATATATGCTGACTGCTCCCAGCCCGTGGTGTTGTCTGGGAAGAAACAATCATCCTTTTGCCAGACAAGGTGAGATATGTCTTTTTATCCGCGACAATTCCTAATGCCATGCAATTTGCCGAATGGATCTGCAAAACCCACAACCAGCCATGTCACGTGGTTTACACTGATTTCCGCCCTACACCCCTTCAAACGTACCTTTTCCCCGCTGGTGCAGATGGGATGCATCTCGTAGTAGACGAAAAGAGTGTTTTTAGAGAGGACAACTTTCAAAAGGCAATGAGCTTTATCGCCGAAAAGCAAGGGGATAGCCCCGGCGATATCAATGGACGAAAAGGCAGAGGAAGGGGCGACCGAAAACACAAGACTAACACTGGGGGAAACAAAGGTGAGAAATCTTCGTCCCGTTGGCCTCAAGGTGCTAAGCATGAATTTACAGGTGGTCCTTCCGACATCTACAAGATTGTTAAAATGATTATGATCAAAAATTACAATCCTGTAATCGTATTCTGCTTCAGTAAGCGGGAGTGTGAAAGTCTTGCGCTTCAAATGAGTTCGCTCGCGTTCAACGACGACGCTGAAAAGGACATGGTGGGAAAGGTATTCGGTAATGCTATCAGCTCTTTATCTGAGGAGGATAGAGGGCTTTCCCAAATTCAACATGTCTTACCCCTTTTGCGCCGAGGTATCGGTATTCATCACTCAGGACTACTCCCTATTCTAAAAGAGGTCATCGAAATTCTTTTCCAAGAAGGGCTTATCAAAGTCCTATTTGCGACTGAAACTTTCTCAATTGGGCTCAACATGCCTGCTAAGACTGTTGTATTTACAAATGTCAGGAAATTCGATGGTAAAGAGCAAAGATGGGTATCGCCCTCGGAGTTTGTTCAGATGTCTGGTCGCGCAGGGCGTCGTGGACTGGATGACCGTGGTATTGTCATCCTGATGCTAGATCAGACTTTAGAACCTGCAACTGCTCGAGAGATCGTCAAAGGAGAACAGGATAGACTTAATTCGGCGTTCTACTTGGGTTACAACATGATTCTCAATCTTATGAGAGTCGAGGGAATATCACCCGAATATATGCTAGAAAAGTGTTTCTTTCAGTTCCAAAATCATGCAAGCGCTGCTGGGCTTGAAAAAGGTCGGTTATTTCCTACTTCATCATGACTAGTTTATGCTAACCATGCTACAGAATTGAGCGAGCTTGAGATTGAGAAAGCGAATACGATCGTCGAAGACGAGTCGACCGTTCGAGACTACCATGACCTGCGGCAGAAACTTGACCGCTACACCAAAGAAATGCGCGAAGTGATTAACCATCCTAACTACTGTCTACAGTTCATGCAGCCCGGGAGACTCGTAAAAGTGAAGTATCTCAATTATGATTTTGGATGGGGCGCTGTCGTCAACTACACCAACAGGCTTCGTTCAAAGGTGCGTATCGGACAATTATTCCTTTTGCGACCCTAGACTCTAACATACTATAGAGTGGAGAGGAGTTTTCACCTCAGGAATCTTATGTCGTCGATGTCCTTCTGAACATTGCCTCCGACACATCTTCTTTCACTCGGCCCGGCCAAGAACTCCCCACAGGAGTGAGGCCCCCAAGTGAAGGCGATAGCGGTAAGATGGAGGTTGTGCCTGTCTTGCTTTCTTGTTTAGCTGAGATCTCTGGCCTCCGTATTTTCCTCCCCAAGGATATGAAATCACAAGAGCAGAGGAATAGTGCCAGAAAAAATCTCGATGAAGTAAAAAGACGATTCGCAGATGGCATTTCACCCCTCGATCCTATCGAAAATATGGGCATTATTGACGATTCTTTTAAGAGTCTTCTTCGTGTAAGTCTCTAAACCCTTATCCCCTCTCCATACTACTAACATAGCCCTAGAAAATCGAGGTGCTCGAATCGCGTTTGCTCTCCAACCCTCTCCATGGCTCTCATAGGTTGAAAGATCTATATAACCGTTACAATCACAAAGTTGAATTGCAAGAGAAGATTAAGGCAGTAAAGAAAAGGATAAATCTTGCGCATTCAGTAATGCAACTGGAAGAGCTCAAGCATCGCAAGCGCGTGCTTAGACGGCTCGGTTTCATTGATGACTCGGACATTATTCAGCTTAAAGCCCGGTATGTCCCCCCTCCCCCTTCAACTATTTCCTTTCTCCGCTGACAAACTTCTAGTGTTGCGTGTGAAATTAGTTCTGGTGACGAACTTCTCATCAGTGAGCTTCTTTTCAACCGGGTTTTTAATGAGCTCTCACCCGAACAAACCGCTGCGCTCCTCTCCTGTTTTGTGTTTGAAGAAAAGTCAAACACTGAAACTAAGCTAAAGCCTGAGCTTGAGAAGCCATATAAGGAGCTTCTAACCCAGGCCAAGCTTATAGCAAAAATCTCGATCGAAAGCAAGCTCCCTATTGTTGAGGAAGAGTATTGTCAAAAGTTTAAAAATCAACTTATGGAAGTCGTCTATACTTGGACTCAAGGCGCGTCCTTCGCAACGATCTGTAAGATGACTGATGTGTACGAGGGAAGCTTGATTAGAATGTTCAGACGCCTTGAAGAACTATTGAGACAGATGATCATGGCTGCCAAAGCTATGGGCAGTGAAGAGTTGGAAAAAAGGTTCGAGGACGCGATGGGCAAAGTCAGAAGAGGTGTGACCCCCCCCATTTCACATCTCCCAAAATTAACACATCACTAACACCCCAATTCTCTAGACATCGTCAATTCTGGTTCGCTCTACCTATAAACCTAGCAGCCCCACCAAACCCTAGTTGCCTTGCATATACAAGACCTGTCTTCTCTTCTCTTCTCTTTCGTTCTTTTTCTACTTCGTCCTCTCCTCAGAAACTGTCCGGGCTTGTTCTCTTTCATTCCTCCTCTCCCGTGATTCTTCGGATTTTTAATGTTTGACGTAGAGTACTTCCTTCCTTTTAGATGGAGTGATTACAAAGACGTAATTGCGTTAAAGGCAATTGAACTTTCTTATTTTCGTTGAAGCGGTAGACGGAACGGAATGGACATGGCGCTGCTACTGTAAAATAATGCTCTTATTGTCTGTTATTTAACTAATCTTATGAGAAATGTGATGGTATTATCCGCAATTGAGTTTGCAACGTTATCGCGATGTTGGAGACTAGTGATAGTATAAATATTGGTTGCTCCAATGAATTGGGGCAGTCTGGGGGTTTCCACCGCACATTTAGTTATGCTCCACTACGAGAGGCTAGAGCTTCATGCAGTTGAAGCCATTTGCATAGGATTTTACTCTATTACCCTCTCCACTAGGCTCCATGTATTGTTCACAGGTAGTCACCTACCATTTCCCATTACTGACGTTCCATTTGTGATTATTCTACAGGAAGATATTTGCCCTTGGATATCAGTGATCGATGTTTCCAACTTCTCTAGAGATGTATCTGTTGCTATTCCCTGGGGTGGTGAAGATAGCTACCGAATTTCCCCACAGCACACCCAATATTTGGGCCTTCGCGCATATAGACTCTGACGGGATAGGCCAATAGTCGGGCGTCCCTGACCTCTCCAGTCGATCATCTACTTGAGCTTTCATGCCAAACTCTCTCCTGGTGCCCTTCCAGCTCAGTGTGTAAAGGCACCATTTGCCAGCGGTTGGTGTTAAACCGATATTAGAAGGGCTAGTATCGTATCACCAAATTTTGCAATGTGCCCGCGGGCGGGGCTTTATATATGTTGGAACACTCAGGAGTTGAAACTCCGCAGGGCACCAAAGTCAAGCGACCAGTCCGGCCAAAATCATTTCCGGCCGCCGGATCAGTAGCTGACACGGCCTAAGCCGAACCCCGGAGATCCCTAGACAATCTGATGATATAGGCGCACAACCTCCAGGCTTTTCATATTTTACCGCCCATAGAGAAAATAAAAGAAAAAATGAATGGATAGGGTTCATTTCTCTAGCAGTCGTGCTTGGGGGCTGCCCAAGCCCCTCCAGGCTTAAAGTTGGGTTTTGAAAGACCACGTGATTTGGCCGGGGCTTCCTGTAAAAAGCCTGGGTCTAGCGGCACACAAAGGCCCGATCGACTAGCCGCTCGGGGTCACTAAGATCTAAAGTGGGTTATCAACTTGGCGAAACTACGTATAGCGGTTCCAATGGTGTACTGTATTTTGGTCTCCTTCCACGCCGCACTGCGCGACTCGTATTCGACATCATATTTATCCTGGCTGTACCTATCCGGCGTCTGAAAAACCTCATAAATGATGTTAGCAAGCACCAACCCGATCGGCACGGGCGATCTGTCATCACAAAAACTCACTCGGACATTTCTCATGGAGAATTACTACTGTATCAGTAAAGTCGGACACACTTCTTTGGATGAGACCTTCGTAAACGGAAAATATATCTATACCTGCGTCACCCAATGCGTGGGTGTTCCTGCGGTGGTCATGCACTGCCCATATGGATTACACCACCCTCAAAAAACCCGGCGCATCTTAGGACCAAAAAATCAAACCGCTTTTCATTGCTGATTATCCTACCAAGATATCCCCCTGGGTGTGACTACTTAGGGGGTGCTAACACTAGTAAGCAAAAAGTAAAATCTGTAACCCCGTTTTTTGAAGATACGTTGGCTCCGATACTGGCTATGAGGTCCTAAGGCCGCTTCACTGACCTCACACTCCACCTCCTCATTCCGCCAGAATAATTATTACTACCCACATATCTGACAATCTTCAGCCCTCTGTCCCACTGACATCTTATACAAATTCTCTGAGCCCCTTTCCAGTTGGTAGCCGAATTCAGATATTTCCCTGCCGCGCTAAGCCCAGGAACAGCTTGCCCGCAGCAAGCTACTATCGACATATGTACCCTCTCCCTCTTGTGGTTATGTTTCCTCCTCAAATTGCTCTCGCTCTCTCCCCGGAACATGTCAGGAACGAAGGTGAATTCTGATGCTATATATTAAGATCAGCGCTGGGTTACCCGGATCTCCAAATCCAAAATATTTGGGAGTCTGTCGAGATTTCAATTTTCGTACCTTCCTTTTGATTTTAGTTAACATGGGTAGGCATAATTCTCATGCTTATCGAGGCATTCACTCGTGCTTATGGCGATCTCTGAGTATGGAGTGAATATAGTCTCCCTTAACGGACTTTTAGAGGTGGGGACTAAAGGGAGCCCTCTCTTCCATTAAAATTTGTCCCCACCAAGAAATACCGGTGCCATGGTACCCGAAGTTTAAAATTCGAAGGGGAGGGGTTATTTTCGACCAGTTCCAATGGTCTAACGGCTAAGGAACTGGTCCGCACCAACCCGCAACGACAACCAGCGCGAGTTCGAACCCCCCGGCGAGAACGAGTGGATGTAGTCGAGCATTGAAAAATGCTCGGCGAACCACTTTTGTTGCTGGTGAGGGTAGAGGGTGGATTAGCTACAATAGCCAATACCAGAAAACTAATAAAGGTCAAGGCATAGCTAACAAAGAGACATGAGCTCTTACAACAAGGGAGTGAAGCATTAAATTAGGGTTTCAAAAGTGAAGCGTTCAGCTATTCGAGCAGCCATCCTATGTGCGGCAGCCATAAACGACTCTTATTGTTCGCCCTCCTTCACATAGACGGAAACACTATACGGCGCAAACTAAAAACCAGACATCCAAAGAAAACATTATGATATAAACTAAGCTATTCCACAAGGACCTCCATCCCCCCCCTCTCTGTATAACTCCAGCCATTCCCCTTCCATTCCTCTGTACTTACAGGTATTCTCAGATTTAGGCTGATAGCGCCACGGTCATAAGAATCGGTGCCGCGCCAATATCCCGACTCTATATAGAATAAGATGTCCTTCACCTCAATCATGTCCCATGAGATGATATATGCAATTAACCTCGGGAGCTCAATCCACAGCAAATGCTCCGTCGCCGGACTGGAGGCTTTGACCTCCCCAAACAACCTCCAAAAAGACCCGCTTCCAGGATAAAGCGAAGAGGAAGCGTACGAAACATCACCCACGGAATCGTTCTTACTGAACAGATCGAGCGTTTCAGAGGTGCGTCCGTGCCGCTTAACATAAGTAAGAGACGCGAGGGTGGGATTGGTAACATCCGCAATGCACCCGCCAAACGTGCTCTCCCAGTCCTTTCCAAATTTTTCGCGTTCTTCACGAAACTTTCCGTAATAGCGCAAAGTCCCCCACCATGTCATCTCGAACAGACGGCCGACGATACATCCACCTTTCCACCCCTTGAGCATACTTGACTGGGGTAACAGCCCGTCAACGACAATCGACATGTCGCGCTCTAGAGCAAATGTTGGCTGGAAAACGCAAAAATAGCCTTTTGCACGAGGATTTTGCTTCAAGAACCTATCAACCACATAGCTAGGAACGATCCTATCGCTCATATAATGGCTCGACACCCCCCAGCGTATCGGAGCCAAAATCAAATATCTTTTCTGTCGGATCTTTTTGTACAACTTGGACTGGCGAGGGGCATCTTATAGTTTTCGTAGCGGAGGAGTCTAGGCCATTTTGCGAAGGCTGCGAGGCTAATGGTGTCAGAGACATGTGTTCAAAGGGACTTCTAAACTCTTGCAATCAGAGATATGATAAGAAAATCAGCTTTCCCGTGCGGTGCGCATACCTATAGGCTGGTATAGGTCGCATAGCTTGTGTCTGATCCCACATTTCCTGAGCTCTTCGCCTATCCTCCCACTCGGGCCAGGTTAGATGGGAGTTGGAACAATTTCAGATAGTGGGGATATCGTACAGGGCGGCAATGCTCGCAGTCCGAGTGTTGGCCTGGGACCAATGTGGACTAAGGTGCATATTGGGGGGCATGCCCGTGGTTTCTAAACCTGGCTGTCTGTCAAGACCCCCCCATTGTGGCTCCTGCTGATGCGATGGTTGTATGAGAGGGTTAGGAGGTGGAACTCCTGAACTGAAGCCTGGTGGTCTACGATGGTATCAACGTCAGCCTAACTCAACTCACACTAAGATCCTTGCTAACCTAACCTCGGGGGCGGGGGCGGGGGTCTTCGTGGTGTTCTAAAGGGTGGATAACCTTCCGGCACTGCTTCAAGGCCTGTCTCCCTATGTAACACTCAGTATTATTTCTCTGGAGTCGTAGATTATACCTGCATTTGCGTTATTGGATCTTGTGACGGCCCCGAATATGTGGAGCTAAGGATAACATCCGCTGGAACCCTATTGCCATTAATTAGATGAGGTCAAGGGGTGTGTCAAAGAATGGGTGTGATATAGCATACCAATAGTGTTGGTTGTGATCACCATAGTGCTCTATCGTTGTTCCAGTGAGAGAACTGTCTTCAGAATAGCCACCAAAAGCTAAGCATGCACTTATGACCGAAGTAGAAGAAGCTTAAGAATTTCTTAATCCAGGGTGAGCTCTCCCAAGAGTATCGCCCAGGTTATATTACAAGCACAGTGCTAAGTGTGAGTTTTTTGCAGCCGTGAACTCGTGTATGATACGATTAGACTATATACCCCAAGCCTGGCTTAGGCAAGGCACCTGCCTAATGGCTTTTACGCGAGCCTTCGTCGTACAATTGGCGTTGATAGAAATCCCGCCCGCACTCACAAATAAAAGCGCAATGTCATCACATCAAGCTCAACCCATTGAAGGATAGCTGTACAGTATAATAATTACCGTCCAGATTGTATGGTAGTGATAGCTCCCATGTCAATCGTCAACGATTATCATTGCGTCCAAGATGTTATCCTATCAATGAGTTCTAACACAAATATACCGATGCCAGATACAGGTATGCTTTATCATGTGCTCGAGTAAAATATTGCTTCTGCCCCTGGCATTGTACTCGAGTAGCATCATGCCGGTGGACTACCGTATCAAATAAATACTTAAGTTAGGCTCTAAACGTAGACTAGATTCCTCGAGTTGCCTACAGAAGGATTCCTAACATGGTTAGCATGCTTGTTGAACAAGCTACCGGCAAGGTGTGATCAATGCTATCACACCAAAAAACCAATGCACGCTATGTCGCACAGAAATTTTTCGAGAATCTTTACGCCGGGTAACACCGTGACAAACTTGGTGAGTCACGCTAAGGCTGAGGTTAGGCCAAGCTAATTCCTTGGCGCGTTCCCGCGTCTTCCCAGCTTCCAACCCCGAGATAATCTCATCAAGCTCCTACAAGGGCAAGCAGCCCAAAAACCCGCTATACGACACTGAAAGAACAAAAATTAGTTCTCCCAACAACTACCCCGTTACAAAGTTCTGCAATCTGCTGGAAAACTGCACACCAATATTACCCGTCCATCATGTCCTCCTTGGACATCTCGCAGCGGGCGATTCCGTACACTAAACAGGAGCAGGAGGGTCTCCAGGCACAACTTGATGGCATGCTTGGCCCCGAATACGTCAACTATCGACCAGCACCCGGGGGTAGCAGCGTAGCATACCTCAGGGGTGACGTTGCAATCACTCTAGCAAATGAGATTTTTGGTTTCAATGGTTGGTCTTCGGAGATCAAAGATGTTGCGATCGATGAGGTTTGTGTTTTGAGTGCTTTGGAATACTAAAGGCTATAAATGCTGACGGATTTTTTCCGATAGTGTCTAGAAAACCACGGAAAGTGGACTGTTACTACCTCCGTTCATTTACGAATCACTCTCAAGGACGGAACTTTTCGCGAGGTACGCCCTCTCTCCCCTTGGCGAATATCTGCGCCATCAGAAACTTACCGATGCACTTAGGATATTGGGACTGGCGAATCTCATAATCAAAGGACTAAGTCGGCTGCCATCGTCGCATCAAAGAAGCAGGCTGTTACGGATGCTCTCAAGCGAACATTCAGAACATTTGGAAATGCTTTGGGGAATTGTCTATACGATAAACAGCATATCAAGGGAACAAGGAGGATGAAGGCGGTTCAGGTATGGTTAAACCCCTAGTCTATCACTTCAATGGCTGACCGGTTGCATAACAGCCGGTTCAAGAGCCTAACTATTATAAACCTCGGTCAATTCGTGATCGCATGATAAAGCAAGAGGAAAGTCTTGTGACCCCTAGCCTGCCAGAGAGCTCGTCTGAGACACCCCGGGAGAAAATCATATCTGAGAATGGTAACATTTTCGCTCAAACACTGGATGGATCGGAGCTAATTACTTCTTAGATCTAGCCGAGGGGTTTGATGAGTATGGAGGTTTGAACAATGCTTTCCTAGCCGCAAGCGGCTCTTGCTAACAGCAGACAGGCGACGAATACGATTACTTAGGAGCTTTTGAAGATGGCGATGATTTCAGTGAGCATGTGGCGGATGAGGACATGGTAGAAGCAGCGTGAGCACATCCAATTGTGACAGCTTGTTTGTGCTAATTTGTCCTCACCCTAGTGACGATGTCTTCAAGCGACCCACTCCACCAACCCCTACTGGAGTTAAATCCACATTAGCTCGAGCGGGCGGAAATCAGACTGCGATTCCCCTAAAGAATCAGAACACACTAGTCCCAGGACTACAACAAGGGCAAAATGGTCAACATGGACGCACTTCCCCTAATATTCCAGCGCAACCACCGGCCCAGCAACCCCGCCCCTTCCAGACACAAAATCGTGGTCACCAGCTGCCACCTCAAAACCCAGCGATTGGGCAAAGGCCCCTTCAAAAGCCTCTTAATGTACCCCAGGGGCCTCGTACACCTACTCCTGGGCAAATGGGACCGCGGGTAAACTCAATGGTTAATAGCACTGCTCACAATCTTCGCAACGTTCAACAACCGGGTCCAAAGATATCACCACCGCCTTACGCAGCCCCACAATCTATACCAGTGCTTCCAGCTCCCAGCCTCAATGGGCAGCCCGAGACACCTGTTAATCACCAGCACAATGCCCACGTTGGATTCCTCACAAGTAAAGCTTTGCTTGGCCACGAGGATAACCCAAAGGTCCTGCAAGGTGACAGCGGGGCTATTCCACCAGATCACGTTTTCAATCCGCACAAAGAATCTACAATTCCGCGCTCTGCGGGCATTGATCATTCAAAATCCTCACCTGTCCCCAGAAAGCAGATTCAGGCCGGTGGTGGTAATGGTTCGCCATTTCCACGCAAAAACTTTGAGAACCCAAGTTCGGAGCTAAATAGGCAAATTGGCCAACCTCCTCTGCCTCGCGGGACTGGTGCTTTCCGCCAGCCTACGCCCTCAGTCGGTGGTATCAAGCGCCCTGCCGATGCAAATGCCCCTAGGGCAGCAAAGTATGTTAGCACCTAGATCTCTTCTCCAGCCCCATAGTCAATACTAACTTACTCGCAGTGGTCCCGGAAGATCAACCCTAGGGGATTCCTCGGAAACAAGACTAAACGCACAAATCTCGGCCTTTGGAAGCGATCCCAAACGAGTAAAAAACTAGTTTTTATTCCTCGTGTTTCTTTTTGTTTCAGTTTCTTGTGTCACCGCATTGGAGTAGTCTGGTTATTGTCATTTTATATTCTCTTTTTTTTCTTCTAAGGGGCGTTTTGTATAACATCTCATTTCATTCGGAGTTGAATTTGCTGTCGGTACAAAATGCTTTCACAATGCCATAATATTTTTCGGTTTATACCAGAGGCTACAGACACCATTGTTTCATATCTTTCGTGAAACTTATGAGACTGTCTAATAAATCTTCTCATAGCTGCTGTATCAAGTGTAGTAAAGAGTTTCTGGACCGGTGATATGATAATTGATCTGTTGTGTGGACGAACGCTTGGGGGATGTGAATGTTAACCAGTTCAAAGTCTCGGGTGAGTTTTGGTGATTCAAGTGAAGCTTAAGCTTAGAATTGGTTAGCCTAAGTACTCGAGTACCTTGCCCATTCGGCCCTAAAACCCTCTTAATATTGGGCTAATCGCTCAAGATCTGGTATCATAATTCTGGCCTAAAAGGAGCCCTAAAGTATTTGTATAACATAGGATCACTAAGCCTAATCATTCATTAAACTGGGGGAAGCACTCAATCCGAAGTATAATAGCGGATGCCCACGCAGTCCCGTGATGTAGTGGGGCAGCCCTCGATTACCCTACCAACCCCACCGTCGCCCAAAAAACAGTCACTTCAGCGCCACACACAGAGCCGACATCCTGACACCCACTCATACAAAAAAAATCACCCGTCAACTTCAGCTCCAAACTCAGAACCACCACGACGCCCGCCTATTGACGACAACACCCCCGTCTTTAACAAGAAAATAATTTGCTATGGTACTCCTCCTTTAATCATTTCCACTCTTGTCTAGCGGCTGCGGTAGGCGCATCAGCTATCGATCAGAACGAAATTGAGAGAATTGAAGAACACTGAAGAGGAATTTATTCCTTTGCGGTTGGAGCTCTTCTCAGCCGTTCATTTTTCATCTTTTTCGAAAGCTCTGAATTTGGGCGTGCATCAAGGTGAAATGCAATGGATGCGGTAATTTTATGATCTTCCATAAAACCTGCTGAAATTCGTTTCACCCTTTTGGCTGTAGTCTCATGTGCCGTTTTGCAAAAAATGCCGCGAGACTTGTAGAGTGGATTCTTGTTTTCTGTTGAGCTTTTCACTGATTCAAAATCTCTCAATGACCAGCCCCCAAAAGTTACAAAGAAAAAAGCCGCCGCTGCCCCATACCCCGAACGTCGGGCTGGAGCTTCTAAAAAAACCAAGGTCAGCTCTTTTCTCTCATTGAATCCCTTTCTATCTCTTTTATCGGTCGAACTCTTGATCGACGGTGTTGTCGTGATACTTATTATTTATACTCTTAATGCTACTATAGAACCCTCTTATCGAGAAGCGTCCCCGCAACTATGGCATTGGACAGGACATCCAACCCAAGCGCAACCTTTCTCGCATGGTTAAATGGCCCGAGTATGTTCGTCTTCAACGTCAGAAGAAGGTCCTCAACCTTCGCCTAAAGGTCCCCCCGGCCATCGCTCAGTTCCAGAATGTCCTCGACAAGAATCTCGCAACCCAGACTTTCCGCCTCCTCAACAAGTACCGCCCTGAGACCAAGATTGAGAAGAAGGAGCGTCTGACCAAGGAGGCTGCGGCTGTTGCTGATGGGAAGAAGAAGGAAGATGTCTCCAAGAAGCCTTACGTCGTTAAGTATGGTCTTAACCACGTCGTTGGATTGATTGAAAACAAGAAGGCATCGCTGGTCCTCATCCCCAACGATGTTGACCCTATTGAGTTGGTTATTTTCCTTCCCGCTCTTTGCAGAAAGATGGGTGTCCCGTACGCCATCATCAAGGGCAAAGCCCGCTTAGGGACTGTTGTCCACAAGAAGGTCCGTTATATTTCCTTTTTCTACCACTTTGTGCATGGCACTGACACGAACTATTAGACTGCTGCTGTCCTCGCTATCACTGAGGTCCGCAGCGAGGACAAGAGTGAGCTCTCCAAGCTCATCACTGCCGTTAAGGAGGGATACCTAGACAAGTATGAGGAGTCCAAGAGACACTGGGGTGGTGGTATCATGGGAGCTAAGGCTAATGCCAAAGTTGGTGAGTAAAATCCACGATCCGCGCTGCACCTGGCTGGTAACTAACGCAGCCCTTCGGAAATATAGCCAAGAAGCAGAAAGCATTGGACGCAGCGATCAAAATCTAAAAAATTGTTGATGTCTCTTTGTCTAGTAGTGAATTCTAAAAAAATTGTCGGCTTTCTGTGGGGAGATCTGGGAGGGTTTTTCCTTAAGGTGTACATGACATACATGGGCGTTGTTTTCCCTTGGTTCTAGTAATGGACTGTTTGACGTCCTCATATCCATTTACCCATATACAAAAGTCCATGATCCTCGAACTTGACGGAATAATCCTTCCTCTCAGACCGTTAGGGCGATAAGGATATCTGTCGAAACCTGTATGAGTGCCGGCAGCTGTGCGCACGTGCGCAGCAGCCCAGCAACGACAGTCACATTCAGTCACTCGTCTTGGTAAAAAAAACTCAAGTTCTAGGGACAGCGCAGCCAGAATGATCATACGACATTGCCACCCGCGCGCCTTCGGCTTTTGAGAACCAGATACACGTAAAGCTGATTGTAGTCGCCCCCTCTCACCGCAGGGGTTCTTTGGGGTGCTATAATACTATGTTTTGGAGAGCTTATCATCGCTCGGCCGCCCAACAATTTGCAAGGGCAGTAATTATGCTTAATTCTCATCCCCGCATTAACCTTAATACCCCACCCATCCAATTACACAATGCATGGTTCACTCTAAGCCCTCCTCCTCCACTCTTACGCCCCCGGGGCGCAAGTGCTTGACTATTGAAACCACCCATTCCGACCTCTATATACCCTTTCTCAAGTGATACTGTAAATTACAAGACAAACCCAGCAGTCAACGCCACCAATGCGAGTGCGCCGCCCATAACGTTAAGTGAAGACGCGCTGTTGCCGGCGGGGGTAGTGGTAGGGGTTGAGACGGTTCCGTTACGGCCAGAGCCGGATCCACCGGTTGGCGATCCTCCAGTGGCCCCAGTGACCTGAGATCCTGAGGTTACGGTCGCACTGCGAAAGGGTAAGTAAGAAATTGCTCGGGGGGGGGGGGGAAAGGTTAATGGTATATATATAAGTAGGGGACTGACCTTGAAGAAGAAGCAGTGGATGAGGAGGAGGATGATCCGAGAGCTGAGGTTGGTTGGTTAGTTGGTTAGTATAGGAACTAGATTGTGAGAAGAAGAGGCGCACAAGCAGTATAGCCATTGGCCTTGCAGGTGTTTGTGAAGTGGTCTTGAGCCTCCTTAAGGCTGTCGCCGCACTTAGAGGAGAGGCATGCCCCAATCTTGTCGGATCCGCAGAGCTTCTCCATGTCACTTAAGGTGCCCTGCTCGTTCAAACAGGCGAGAACGCATGCCTTTTTTTCAAAGGTTTGGTTAATGTGGGGTTCCTACTGTACCACGGGAAACATGCGGCGGCGGCGGCGAAGTTACTCACTGGAGGGGTGGCAGCGGTAGAAGAGCGAATCAAGAGGCCGAAGAGCAAGACAAGGGTAGTAAGAAGGGTGAACTTATAGAACATTTTGATGTGGTGAACAGGGATATTTAGTTGGAGAAAAGGGTTTAAAATTAATGGAAAAGAGAGTAGAAGAAGAAGAAGGATACAATAGCTTTAGTGAATGAGCGACTAGGGGAAACACACAAAAAAGAAAGTGGGTAGTTGGAAAGAATGCTTGGGGGAGGAAATGAATGATGTTTATCGGTGTAGGAGTTGAGGAGAAAGACGAACAGAATACCGGTAGTAAAGGGAGCGGCGAGCGGGCGGTAGGCGATGCGCGCCACGCCGCAACAAGAATAAGGGGCAAGTCTCAGCTAAACATAAAGTTTAGTGAGTGCCTGATACATGCCAGCACCACCGCAAATACCTGCCTGTGCTAGCAAGTACCGTACAGTGCAGGCTACCGATACTTTCTATTCCCGCCAAGACATCTAGAGAGAGGGGCTTGCCTCATGTTTGGCCTTGAGAATGCAGGATTCTGTACGAGTACTTATCATACTAGCACTTGGGACCGTGTGAGATGAGAACACTGAAATACATCAGTACAGCGCAGGAGAGTGCGGTACTGTATTGCAAACGTGGTGATACCGTGCTAATGAATATCGTGCACTCAATATTGAATAAAACACCTTTCCCGCACCTCATTAGATTGTAAATCTGTGTTATGGAGAACCATTACCTTTGGTATAAACTTTTAATACAAGTACATGATTTCGGGGATTCCCAATTTTTTCTCAATTTTTTCTGCTCCCGTATCTTAACCAAGGATCAGATTCGAAAAGCACCCTTAACTGCCTGTCGCCTCGCGGTAAAAACATATCCTCCCATTTGCTCCAGCTGTGAGGAATCCTTCGCCTATACCGGAGGATTTTGGAATCCATTTTACCCCGTACAGAGCCTTGTCGTTCTCCATGTGGGTTGCGACGCAGGTCTTCGTATCGGTCGACCAGACTTTGACTTTTCCATCAAAAGCACTATTGAATCGGGTTGGTTAGCGCTTGCGAGGTAAGAAGATATCGCACAGCCTAAAACTTACCCACTGAGAATATATTCACCAGTTTTGCTCCAAGATACCGAGAATATCCAGCTGCTATGACCCGATAGATTTCCAACTTGCTCACCAGATATAACATCATACAGTGCAATTATGTTGGAGTCGCCCGCTGCCGCGAGTAGTCTTCCTCCCGGAGAAAATGCTACGGATCTGACTGTTTTGATGAGGCCTAGGCAAGTTAGAATAAGTTACTAGGTAGTACATTTGTGGGCTGACCAGGCAACGAGTGGTGTATTTTGCCGGTATCATTGTTGAAAATGTAAACCCCGCCATTCTCGTGTCCCGAAGCTACAAGCCTTCCATCTGCAGACTACTCCAGATGAGATATTTGACTGTGAAAAGCAAGAAGAAAAATAATAATACCAATAGCTGGGACTCTTACAATATCAACACTCATTCCAAAGCTTCCTTTGGTTTCATATTCTCGGATCTTTTCACCGGTCCCAAAAATATCATAAACACACACCCTTCCATTATAAGTGGTAGCAGCCATAAAGTTTCCAGTGGGCGACAGAGCAATGGCCCAAACTTCGCCTGAAGATCTTCCTTCTACCATGGGACGCGGTGTAAGTATGAGACTCGAACAACGCAGCTCGGAGGTAAGACAAACTTGCGATCTGCTTGATGAGAGAAAGACTTTCCAGATTCCATATATTGACTGTTCCATCAAAGCCGGCACTAGCGGCGAACCCGCCGTCTCTGTTGGTAGCGAGGTGGTGAATGCCGAGGGGATGTGCATTCTCAAACTTATGAACTAGAGGGTGATCTGGTTCGTGCAGGCTCCAAACCTGTATGCTTGAGTCTCCTCCAGCAGAAATAGCATACGCCGGATTGACCGCAATGGCAAATATGTCGGAAGGATGTGCTACCACTTGTAAGCTAGACCTCCCGTCAAATGTAAAGCCCACGGAATCTGATACTCACCGCTTTCAACGACATGCTCTGTTAGATATTGCTTCGACTAGATTTAAAAATTAAAATCTTAGCAGTGGTTTGAAGCGCGGAAGAATGCAGGATAATTGTTAACTCACCATGGTCTGAGTGTCCTGGGAGCATGAAAATTGAAACAACCGTACTTATGAACAAGGTGGAAGGGGACTAGAGAGTAAAATATTCCAACTCAGGGAGTGCGGCATAGTGGGGTTGAGTTGTGCATGCGTCACCATGGTATAGTATGCCGAATTGAGGCTCAACAGCCTGGCTTATCTGCCCCACACCGGGGAAGGGATATCTGTTGGCTAGGGCATGACAGCAAAGATATCTTGAAATTACTGTATCATCCTCTCTGAAGCATAGTAATTACAAGTGGATGAAGCTATTTGTGCAAATATTTAGCACTCTTAAAAATCCCTCTCGACGAAACTGCTAGATGAAGATTGTGTACTGGTAATTGATAGTTTCTCAGGGTCTCTATGTTTTGTGCACTTTCTGCTTTTCGTGTAACCTTTTACTTCATATACAATATCACGCCAAACCCATCTTGTTTTTTTTTCCCACAATACGCATATCATACCTTCCCATCTAGAAAAGTGCTCGATTTGGCTACAGCTGACCACACTCCCATCCCCCCCCAAACCAAAGTATTGCTCCAAATGCAAGCATAGTCCCACGACTTCCACCAGCTTCCTGCCAATCATTCCCGTTTGTACCCCCCTCCCTCCCTTCGTCGACTTATGGGGTTGTATTTGTTCTGCCCTTCTTAGGTGCAGCCTCTTCCGCGGCCTCCTCTCTCCACATGCTCTTGATCTCGTTCACACACGGCTCGCAAAGTATATTCTGCCTCTTGATTTTCCCACAGGCCGGGCATTTGTTGAGGGCAGTGATGTCTGGCAACGCTTTTCCGGCCAACTGTCGCATACGTTTTCTCGAATGACTTTGCTTCTTCTTGGGCACGGCACGGAGAATGGATTCCCAAATACCGGGTAGGAGGTTTGGTATATTGAGGTGGATTGCGGTAGGTATAGCAAGCGTAGGCAAAGGGAGAATTGGAAGGAACGACCCTATTGAGTGAAGAAGGCCGAGCCTAGCGACCGAGAGGAGAGGGGTTGTCATTGCAGTTGCGAATTCGAGGAGCAGGGTGAGCGCAGCCAACCCGTATTGGCGGGGAGGTTTGGTGTGTTCCGTGCCGCCGACAATGGGCTATCGATTTGTCCGGCGGGGAGGATGGGATCGGAGCTTTGGGTGTCGTTGGCCTGCATCAATTTTTCTTTTTCCGTTGGCGGGAGTGGAATGAATAGCGGGAGACGAGGTGTGGGTTAGGGTTCATCCATAATAAGGAGCCCTGTGCTGTGCCTGTGCACACCATTGCACTCGTATTGGCTCAATGCTAATTAGTATTTTCTTCGCCGCCAAGACAAGAGCTACAGCGAATGATCATCCTCCCTGCGGCCTTCAACCCCCTTTTTGTCGCTCTCGCTCTCTGCTGGTGTTCTCTTCTCTCAACCACCCCTAACTCTAACTTGTCCACCTTCCCCTCTCCTCCTAAGAAGCATTGAATTGCGGAAGCTCCACCCATTTCACTCCTCCTCCCTGCCTTCGCTCAACACCATTTGAACGCGTCCCGTTCCCACAGTCTATCTTCATACTTTCCCAACAGCAATTATGTCGCAAACTGCAACCGTATTCCCCCGTAGTCATGTCGGTTTCGACAGCATCACCTCACAAATCGAGCGAAAGCTGCTTAAACGCGGTTTCCAATTCAATGTTATCTGTGTCGGTATGTTTGGCGATGCTCTCCTTGCCTCTTTGCCTGCCTGTGCAATTGTTCTAACTTTGCTATAGGACAAACTGGTCTTGGGAAGTCTACCCTGATCAACACCATTTTCGCTGCCCATCTTATCGATTCCAAGGGTCGTCTCACTCCCGAGGAGCCTGTGCGATCCACCACTGAGATTCAAACTGTTTCCCACAGTATGCACTCTCCTCCTTTGCGGTTGTTGGAGGACGTGGGCTGATATATAATAGTTATTGAGGAGAATGGTGTTCGTCTCCGATTGAACATTGTTGATACACCTGGATATGGAGATCAGGTTAACAATGATAGATGGTATGTCATGTTGTACGTGATGGTGGAGGGTGATGGCAAACTGACGTGATGCTTAGTTGGGACCCTATCGTCAAATATATTAAGGACCAGCATTCGGCCTACCTTCGCAAGGAGCTTACGGCGCAGAGGGAGCGCTACATCCAGGACACACGCATCCATTGCTGTCTTTTCTTCATCCAGCCTTCGGGACACGCGTATGTTTCTGTTTCTCAATTTTATTAGTATCCTAATCTGACATTCTGAGCAGCCTCAAGCCCATTGATATCGTTGTCCTCAAGAAGCTTTCCGATGTCGTTAATGTCGTTCCCGTCATTGCCAAGTCCGACTCCCTGACTTTGGAGGAACGTGCTGCGTTTAAGGAGAGAATTAGAGAAGAGTTTACCTTCCACAACCTCAAGATGTACCCTTACGACAACGATGAGTTGGACGAGGAGGAGCGTGCTCAGAATGCACATATCAAAAATATCATCCCCTTCGCCGTTGTTGGTTCAGAGAAGTCAATCATCGTAGAAGGCAAGCAGGTTCGTGGTCGCCAGAACAGATGGGGTGTCATCAATGGTATATTTGACCCAATCCTCGATACCAGTTTCTTGAATGCTGATTGGAATAGTTGAGAATGAAAGCCACTGCGAATTTGTCACCCTGCGAAATTTCCTTACCCGCACTCATCTTCAAGATCTAATTGAGACAACCTCTCAGATCCACTACGAGACTTTCCGCGCAAAGCAGCTGTTGGCTCTGAAGGAGTCCAGTGCTGCTGGTGCGGGGAGCAGCAGGCCTATTTCACCAGCTGCTGAGAGGGAGTTGAGCAGAGGCTCTCAGCAGAACAGGATGACAATCAATGGTTATTAAATCTGGTGATGGTGAAGGTGTGGGAGCATTGATATGAAGGGGCGCACGGGCAGTTTGTGTGGGTGGACAATTTAAATGTGATTTTTATGGGGGAACCTTAAAAAAAGGGGTGGGGCTCTCCTTCTCTTCAGCCTCTTTTCTTTTTCTTTTCCTCTCTGTAGCTCCCGTTTCCTTTACCTGGTAATGTTAGGGAGTATTTGTAATTCTCTGTCCTGTGAGCATTTTATTTTCCTTATATACCGATTCGATGGTTTATTCCCCACTTGGGGCTCGTGGAACTAGTCGAAATGGGTGTTATCGGGATCTCCAAAGATCAATCTGGCCAGTGTTTTCTATGTCGTTTATCGTCGCTTCTAAACCTTTCGTATGTATTTTTTGTTTTTTATCACAAAATCCTCCCTCCGAGGCGAACGGTGTTTTCTTTTTCTTTTTCGCCTTTCTCCGTTCTTCCCTCTTCTCCCCCTTCTTCTCTGAATCATGTGTTGTATCAGACTCTACCAGACCAACAGCTGCGATTTCAAACATGATCTCTTTTGTTTACAAATCGATAGAGTGACATTGAATACTCGTCCAATTCCTGATAAGCCAGGTCAACGTCGTGGTTGACGATGACCTTGTCGTATATGCCACTCCCCTCTGCGAATTCCAGATCACTCAGCGCCCTCGTCAAACGGGCCTCCACGACCTCCGGCGCCTCTGTCCCACGCTTGTGCAGCCTTCTCCGTAGCGTCTCGTGATCCGGAGGCTTGATTAGAACCCTCTTGGACTGCACATATGGGTTACCCTCGATCTGCTTGACGCCCTATGACCCCCACTCCCTCCCTCCCATAACAATCAATCCCGCAGACCCATGACATTATAACTATAACTTAACGGGATGACCGACCATTAGCTCGATATCAAGAACGCACATCCTCCCACTGTCTGTAACGTCCCTCACGGCGCTGACGCTCGTCCCGTAAAGGTTCCCGGCGAACTCGGCCGACTCGATGAAGTGCTTTTGTGTTCTTAGGGATTCGAATTCGGCGCGGTTTGTGAAGTGGTAGTGGCGTCCGTTGGTTTCTCCGGGGCGGGGTGGGCGGGTGGTATCTGTTTGTTTTTTTAGCTTTCTAATGTAGTGTGAGGGTGTTGGGATTGTGGAAGCGGGAGGTTACGGGACACGGAGAAACCGAAATTTTTGGGGTGGTCGATGAGGAGGCGGTTGAGAAGGGTGGATTTTCCGGCGCCGGAGGGACCGGAGATGACTAGGAGGGGGGTTGGAATGGTTTTCAAAGGGAAGGTTCGGAGGATTTTTAGGCTGGACATCTTTTTTGTTTTCCTTTTTGTGTTGGCGGGTGGGTGGGGTAGTTGGAGAACTGTGGGATGAAGTCTATGGTGATATAATATGATACATTTTGTGCAGAATCCCCCAACCTAGCAGCTTAAACTCAAATCCCCCTTTGAGTCCGCCACCTGATAGCCTGCCGGCGAACACTACATATTTACAAACTTCCTCCCCCTCCCGCTCTCCTCTATTCTACTTCTAATTCCCCTACCCCTCCTCTACGCGCCTTACAATCCCTTTGCATCCTCTCTTCAAACTTCTTGACCTCAGCTTCCAATTCCTTCTCTCCATTAACTCGGAATTGTGTAACTTTCTTGATATTCATCAGCGTAATATCCGACAGCTCCCTCCCTTGCTTCTTCGCGTACACAATCGCCTTCGCCGTCAGCGCGAAGCGCATGTCCCGCGGTCCGTCCACAAACTCCAGAATCGCACTCTCGGCCTGATCGGTTCGCAACGGTTCGATCCGCTGCACGCGTGTGTACCCGCCTGCTCGCTGTTTGTAGCGGGGTGCAAGGACTTTGACGACCCGGGGGACGCTCTCTTCCGGAACCTGGTTTGGTGTGAGTAGGCTTCCGGGTGGTTCGTTTGGTGGAGGGAGGGAGGGAGGGAGGAGAGATATACATAGAGAATCTGTTTTAATCGTGTCAGGGTAGCGTTTGTTTCTCGTTTTCCTAGCGTTATCACTTGTTCCGCTATTTTTTGGGCTTCTTTTGCTTTTGCATAGGTTGTTGAGATGGACTCGTGCTTTATTAAGTCCGTCACCAAGTTTCGGAGGAGCGCTTGGCGGTGGGCGCTGCTACGGCTGAGTGCTCGAAAGGCTTTGCTTTGGGTCATTGTGCTGGTAGTTTGTGGTCCGAGGGAGCCGGGAGGAGGTGAAGGTGAAGTGGATTGAATTGAGGTTGGTGGGGTTGGTGGGGTTGGTTAGTGAATTGAAGGGATTCTGTGAATTCCGATTTTACCGTTACCCGGCTTTATGCAGGGTGACTCCAGGTCCATTTCTTATGCAAGCAGTTCGAGGGACCGGAGGTCGTTTTGAGGGTTCCGCTGGGAAGAGTGTTGCAATTACTGCATTGATAACTTTTTTCCCTTTTTTTCGGCCAATTCTCAGGGACTTTTAGTTTGGGGTTTGGTGGGCGCTGGGCAAAAATGTTTAATGGGGCTTGGCGATGCATATTCTTCATCTTGGGGGTCTAGGAGCTGGCTCGGTACTTGTTGTGCTAAAATTGGGCAAAGTATAAACAGAACAACGGGCAGTAGTATTTGGTATAAAAATCGATACCTGGGGAGATATTTTTGCACAAGGCAGGGATTCTTTCAGATTCCTGAATTAACTGTTCACGAACTCCTGCGGGTTGGTAGCATTCGGACACTAGCGGAACGCCGGTATTACCCGGCCGGGCTTCCAAGGAAGAAATTCCAGGAGCTTCATCCCATCCCATCAAACCTCGAAACAATTTCCGTCCAAAAGATCTCCACCAACCACCAACCACCCATCAACCACCCACCAACCAACCATTACCCCCCCTCATCCAACCCAAACACAAAACCACAATGGGTAGAATAGGCGGCTTCGTAGGTTCCCTGTTCCCACTACAGCCAGACTAACCCAAACTGACAAACTCCCCCCCAGCTCGGCGGCACCATCCTCACAGGCTCAATCGCATACCTCACCCTCCGACACCTAAACGCAAACACAAGAGCACACTCAGCATCGCTACGCAGCTCCCGCCAGATCGCGGACTCCATACTCCTTCCCAAACATATCCCCAAGAACCCCGGCCCCAGGCTCGAGCGACCGAGCTTTGTCGAGACGCTGAAGGATGCGTGGAATTGGGAGATTGAGAAGATTGTTCGCAGGGTTCAGAGGTGGGATTTGAGGAGTGCGCGGGAGGAGGTGGAGGGTACGGTTGGGAATGTGGTGGAGAAGTTGAAGGAGCAGTTTTAATCGGTATTCTGGAGTTGATATCCTGTGGGAGGGGATGCGCACTTAGTCGGACTTGTGAGGTGTTCGGATCGACGGCGTTGAAGTAACTGTGCTGCTTCTTTGCAGTGGAGTCTGTGAATACATTTATTTTTATTTATTTGTCTTTTATTTTTTTCCCTTTTCTTTCTTTCTTTAGAGGTAGCGAATATCCGACTCTCGGCAAAAAACAAAAGCTTGATTTCACGGTATGATGTTCCCTTTCCTCTTGCCAACATGTGATTACTATGCTCCAACACTCCCGCCAAGGGACTTTGGAAATTAGAATTAGATCGTGTGGTATATTCCATTTCCTTCCTATAATAAATTTCCTATAAAGTTACTGATAGATAAACAGTAATAGCTATGAAATCCTTGAATGTATAATATATTAAGCGCATCCGCAAATAAAACAAATAAAAATACAAAAACCAAAAGAAGAAAGAAATCTCCCGAAGAGCAATACACATATATTTATCCAGGCCAATGCATTAACACATGTCTACCGACTGCTTCCGAAACGTCCACACGTTTATAGAAAGTCTACGGCCCACCAGTCGAGTCGATGAAACTATACAAGTTAGTCTACCCATCAGCATACCCCCCCTTCCCACACATATTTGAAGAGAGAAAGAGAGAAGGGAGCATACGCCTTAGCCGCAAACGGCCACCCAAAAAAGAAAACTGATCCCGGAATGTACCTGCAATCAACCAACTCGTCAATACCACTACCCCAAAAATCTCCCATATGAAGAGAAGAAGAAGGGGAAGGGAAGAACTCACATGCCAGCAGCCCTCCTCAACCGCTTTCCAAAAAACCTTAGCTGAACGGGCGCAGGGCGGGTCTGCGTCGGGTATATGAAGAATGGATGTTCCTCTGCGACGAGTCTTGCCAGGGGGCGCATGAGGCGGGATGTTGCTTTGAGTACCATTTTTTCTTTTTTCTTTCTATATTATGTATATGTATTATTGGTATTATCGGTATTAGGAGAAATAGTGAAGGGTGGTTAATGAAGTATTATAAGAGACGAAGATTGAGCGGCGATTAATATAATACGAGTGAGAGGAGATGATTATCGCGGTGATATTAATTGATGATGGGAGAGGGATGTACTATACAATCAAGGTCGAGTGAATGCATGTTATATATCTCTCTGCTCCATTATATCATACGATAGCTAGCTACGAGATATCCTGATGTTGGCATAATTTGGACTATTATGACAGCGGTGTAAAGTGGAACGACAGAATTCCACTTCATTCTCGCGAGTATTGTAAGAAGGAAAGAAAGAATAGTGGAGTGATGCTCATGCCATAAGGAGGATTTTGTGCACGGCTTATAGCACTCTGGTTATCCTAAGGGCCAATATAATTCGACCATTCTCGCGTAGTAATAAGTCAGGCGATCCAGCGTATACCACATTAGTGAGAAAGTACAGTGCATCTTGCCATCATCAGATGTGGACCGATTTTGTGGGGTGAGGTGAGGTGGTGCAGTTGTTGAGTATTCATGCTGCGAGCGCCTAGTTCTACTTTTGGCTTAGGGTCGGTCGGCCGTTTCCGCCGGTGCAAGCATCGTATCGTAGGAGAGAAAGAAAGAGAAACGTTTTCCCTCACGAGTGGTCTGGAACCGGGTTCGGAATGGGGATTGTGAAGTGGGGGGGGTTATCGGGGAGGTATGATATTATGTGCGGCCCGCTCGAGTACGGAGTGGACGAGAGCACTTGAGGCTCTGGTATTGTACTGGAACTCTGCTATTATACTTTTAGATCCTGTGTCCTTGGGAGGTAACTTAGTTGTTTGATCTACAAGATTTAGAGCGGGAGGGACTGTCGGCTCGTAGTCATTTTTGAGTACTTTGCCTTGCGCTGAGTGTGCGGTGTGGTATATGAGTACCGTATGCTATTGGCACGATGGGAGTATAGTACAATAGAAATGCCCTACTGGTGAGCGGTCATGATACCGGAATCGTGGAGTGTATGATATAAGATTAAGATTCTCTGGCAGGAAGTCGTCCTTTCGGTATCGGGACACCCACACCGGCCCGTTAAGTTCACTCCGGGAAGTTACCGCATAATTTGGTTTAACTGGAAATGAGTCTAAGGTAAAATAAGGAAAAGGAAGCGAGGTTCCACAAGTCAGCCTAAGCCACAACCATGGATTACTCACCTCTACTTCAACATCAACTGATTCATAGTAGGTGATTCAGCGAAGAATACTTCAATAAAAATAAAATAAAGACAAAGATTTGCCCCGAGTTATGAGTAAAGTGAAATGACTTGTGAGAGACAATTGACAAGGTTAAACCAATGAATCATTGAATTCTGTCTGTGCAAGTCAAGAGAGAATTTAAAGATATATTGGCCGGACCTTTGTACCAGAAAGCCAGCAGTAGAGGAGCAATTGAATCGAGTACAATGGATCTTCGATCTCTTCTGAATCCATTCCCACAAGAGATATCCGAACTCATACCAACGGTCATTCTCACAGCAGAAGGAGAAGTGGAACCAGATGCTCCGGCATAACCCTCTCAGGAGCCGGCCTCCGATCAGCCAAGTCTATATCCCACAGAAAGACACAGTGCTATCCTTCTGAAGCCAGGACGAAAAGCGAAACCAATTGTGGAGCGAAGCGGAGGAGATTTTGCGGGTGTTAGGAAGCGCAGGCAGTGCTCCTACTCCAGGGAGTTTAAAATAGAGGTACTTTGGTGGTGGTTTCATCACCAGATTCCACAAGGAGAGGATGAGAGGGAGCCGGGGACATTGCGGGCACCATTGCTGAAGGAGGTTTCAGAGAGATATCTGGTACCAATAACTACACTTCATAATTGGAGAGTTAGTCAGAACCAGATAGTGAGTGGGAGAAAGGGAGGGAGGAGAAATAGATCGGGTGTGAATTCTTGTCATTGGCCAGAGCTGGAGTCAAATCTCTATGACAAGTATCGTAAGAGGAGCGATGAGCGGAAGGCTGTACGTCGGGGTTGGCTTCGCCGTGAAGCATATAGAACATTTGCCGACTGCTATCCAGAAAAAGATATTTCCGAATTCCCCTTCTCCGAGGGCTGGCTGGCTGGCTTTCTATCTCGACATTTAATAACTCTTCGATTTACAACAAATAAATCACAAAAAATACCGGAGGACTACTTACAGAGCATTCTTTCCTGGTTGCGGTTTAATAGACGAAATTCTCAGCTTCGAAGTGGGACCTATGATGAGCCAAAGGTGGTCGGCTGGTACTTACTGGATAGCATTTGCAATATCGACGAAACTCCTCTCCCATTCGAATATCTCGATGGGCAGACATATGCGGATAAGGGTAGCCACTCAGTCCAGGTCAAAGCCAGTAATAGTGGCTGGGACAAGAGGCAGGCTACCCTTTTACTTGCTGCTTTTGGGAGTGGAAAGCCCAAAGTACGGCCCCTGATCATATTCAAGGGTAAGGAAGAGTACGAGGGGCGGCGAAGCCAACACCTTCAAAAAAAGCGAGAGGAGGAAATGAAGCGATACGATCCCCGGGTTGAGGTTAGGTGGAATGAGTCTGCATATGCCAATGCAGGCTTATTAGTAGATTGGATTCAGACATCCTTGGTGCCTGCCTTTCCCTCCGGCCCACGATTGCTGGCGCTAGATGTCGCCAAATTCCATTCCACCGAGCAGGTTTTAACTACCTTACGAGCCCACGATATCATTCCCTCAATGATTCCTCCTGGCTGCACTGGACTAGTGCAGCCATTAGATGTTTCGGTCAACAAGCCTTTTAAAGATATCTTACGGGATATTCTGGACAACCTACTCGATAACTATGAAGCTCAACACCAGCTAGATCTACGCGAACTACATCGATCGAATACTTCTGCTATTGGTGAGCGGCGAGTTCTTGTTACTCATGCTGTTGGTCAGGCCTGGGAACAGTTTGGTCAGACTCATAAGGAGTTAGTTATTTCTACATTTCGCAAGCTAGGATTAACGCTTCCCATTGATGGCTCTTGTGATGATGAGCTATCAATCAAAGGCTTGGATTCTTCACTTCTACAAATTGGTGACTGGAGGCAAGGGGGACTGGATCACTTAGGGGTAAATGGAGAACTTCCAGCTTTGCATTCTGGTTTATCACAGCTGGAAGATCACGAGTCCGATGATAGGGTAGAATATATTGATCGCGATTAAAACAAAAATGCTCTAGCACTGTAAACTAGGCGTCAATTTTGCCTTATATTAGGCATCGCAAGAGGTAAATATCAGGCATAGAAACCTGAACCTTCCAGGAAGATCACCAAAACACTCTCATACACCTCCCACCTACGCTGTCACAGCCCATCACTCGCCTTTGTCTTGATATTCGCTTAATACGCCACCTCCTCTTTTTGTGACACATGTCGATCTCTGAGCCTTAGCGCCATTTCCAGTTAAACCAAAAAATGCGGTAGTGAAACAGGAATCGTATTGTAGATTACTCGGGCGCTCACTTATTATAGATGTGTATCCTGATAAGAAAAGAATACCGGTCTAGTATGGTATTATATCTGTGCTATGCTACAATAGCGGGAGGATAATCACAAGAGTAATCACCATCCGCTTGCTCTCTTGCTGTTATTCTTTCTTTCTTTCTTTTTTATAAAGACACTTGCGAGCACTAGACTACCGGTGGTATCATATCATACCATTGGATCTCTCGAAACCCATCACCTCCGTCAGCCCTATAATCGACTATCTCCAGATTCTGAGTCAGGAGCTCCTGAGGAGGATTGGCATCTTCTGGACGTGGTGTGAGATCAACCCATGGATGTGTTAGATCTCACTAACTGGTACCGTATCCGCAACCCTGTAACAAGCAACTTGTCGAACTAAACCTATCTTGGGATGAAGGACATGGGGGGTTTTAAGAGATTTTATGGTAAATACTCGAGTAGATATTTATTCCCAGAGCAATGCACGACCCCCACCGGGCTGCACTGGTACCGGTACCATGCCAATGAGGCTGTTTGGAATCAAATCACCCCACCCTGGTTGTACTATACTTGAGTACTGACCCCTCCAGGTATTACACCAGCTTCGTCCAGAATATGGCGTCAATAGCACCCCCTAACGAAGGGAGATTGCCCGGAAACATAGGTCAGGGGGTAGGGAGGTGGATCAATCAGAGCGCATCAAAAAGTATGGGAATCTAAAAACCTCAATTGACCTCCAACGATAACAGGATATTCCTGATAACGCCTTATGCAATATTTACTTTTTTCCTCCATTTTTTTCCATCTTTTTCTTTCAAGCGAAGTTCATCCACGATACGGTACTTCCCAGTCTAATTCGCTAAGAATGAGAGAAGAAACCACCGTACGGTACATCACAATCTCCATGCCAGTCTGACTTCCGGGTGATTGAAGCCGCGCGGAGGGGTAGCGCCGCCGAACTCGTCGTTCACCGGTCGAGGTACGAAACATTGCGGCCCGGATACCGCGGGGTGTCAAAATAACGTGAACACTAGCACATCGCAACCAAGTACCCCAGCTTAATACCAGCAATAATAATTCAGGCAACCTCAACAACAAAAAATAAAATACAGTGAGCCTGGCTACCAGAGCGAAATAGTGCTGCTTTCGGGGCAGGAAACTGGCTGTATCGCTTGGGTCTGGTGGCTACTGAAGGAAACACTTTCACCGATTTCACCAAGGGTACTTGGTTGCGAGGTACTAGTGTTCATTATTTTGACACCCCGCGGTACAGACTTTCCTATCGCAGTGTCGACTTCAGTGCAGATGGCAACCACGAGGCGCTGGTGGGGCCAGTTCTACATGACATTTGAGGCGGGCGTTCTAGAAGAGTCGTTTTTTTCTTTTTTTTTTCTCCCCTTAAAGTAATCCGTCGTGACGGCGTTGATCGGAATTATGGTAAGGCGTGGGGTGGTACCGTACTGCAAGCACACCATTCTTATTTAGCCTCACTTGCGAAAATGTTAGAAGGGGCATGTCTGCAGTTCTGTCGGATTGCCTCCTTTCGCTTTGCGGATTATTATATCATACTTCACCGGGGAGACGATGGTGGTGGTTGGTCCTGCGTTTGAACGTATCGTACCCCCTACAGTACTCGAGTACTGTGACTTCACTTGTGGCTTCTCTTGCCATCTCGTTCCCCTCCACTTATGCCTCTTCTAAGCGCCTTTGATTGATCTATCATCCTCAAACAAAACCTCTAATCCCACTTACCTTCTATAACAACCATGTATCGCTCTACCTCCTGGGTTAGAAATCTCCAATACTCCAATTGTGGTCCCAGGATCACAGTAACGCACTCGCCCCCTTGGCGCATTCCGCTCGATCCATGTCTACAGTGAAACCTCCGATAATTCTAGCAGGTAGGGAGTAGCACCACGCTGGAAATAAGGGGAAGATGGAAAGAGGAGGGGGTCTTGGCAAAGGCGGCAGACATAACTGGTTAAATCGAGTGATATCCTATGATGGCGAAGAGAAAAGGAAAATTTGCGTAGAACTTGGATATGATGTAAAAATAACTGTGTAGAGAGTATAAATTCAAATAAGAGAGTATGGTCAAGGCAGACATAACTAAAGACTACTTTTCCACCTTGAAGTACCGGTATGATAAAAGACTGCTTTGTATTGAGAATTCCTGGAGTCTTTGCACTTTTTTTCTTCTTCTCAAGCTAAATTTTCACGCTAATTTACTCCGATAGGCGTTTGCTGGAATTAAGATCCGCGGAATGTCCTAAATTGGAAACTATAAGAGGCCTAGAATTTGCAGAGAGATTTCCCATACTTCAAATATCGTGACTCTGCAAACACTAGAATTACTAGAAGGTTGGAAGTAATGGAGGTGGGAAATATCGGAGGTTCCACTGCAGTGTATTATATCATGCAGGTTCCCGTCATCTCATCACCGTGGTTGTGAATTTCTAGGGTTTCAACGGCTTCGATGAGCGAGGGTAAATCTACTTGTGAAGCAGTGAATCGACCAGCCAATGCCATGACTTAGCTTATGCCGTGCTCGAGTGCTCATTTATCTTGCCGTCAACGGGCCTTCGTTAGGGGGTAACATCATACCGGAGCTCAATGACATCAATCCTCCTTGCATGCAAAGAGCCAAGACCACTTCACATATTAGCCCTCTTGAAGGAAGCCCTACGGAAGTGATCCTGATAAACACCTTTTTCATTTCAGGGCGGATTGCCCCATTCGTCCTGCGGAGCTTGCCGGTGATATGCGGTACCAGGGCTCCTACGGTATCCAACTCGACCGGTTTGATCCCCGCTGTGGATTATCGAGGGACTGACGCGCAGATTGTTGAGACGCAGGCTCACTGAATCTCAATGTTTGCGGGGCTTGTGAGTAAATGATATTATTCACACCGTGCGACGAATGTTTGCATGTGCAATCTCCAAAAGATACGGTAGCTACCATATCCTCTATAACACTTTTTTCAATCAAAGCTACAAAAAACGGGCTAAATGCTCTTGCGGAAGAAGTCGGGGCATAAAATAACGTAAATATTACCAGTAATATGTGATCGCTATTCTTAAAGTTTGGAATGGAAGGGAATCTTGGCTAGGATTCGCCAACTGATATTCACTCGCTCAATACTGTTTGGGTTATTGCCACCTTGCGCGGTCAAAGAATCAACTACAGTATGCTTGGCCTTAAATATAGTCTTCCAGTGTAGGCTATTGGGGCTCGTTGGTCTACGTACCAATACGTAAAACATTGGAGCTATGTTTATTACAAACTCTATCACAGAAAAGCGATCACGGTCCAGTTTATAATATTCATTTTATTCGAGAATGGGCCTCAGCCACAGCTTTTGTGGATTCACAATCCCCGTTCTCGGCTAGCCTAAGGCTGTCTTAATTGATCTTGATGAGCTCGACCTCGCTGTTGGAAGCTTAGTTTCAAATTTATCGGATTCTCGGATTCTCAGTGCGAGGTCAACTTACAAGATCAAGGTGGCGTTAGCGGGAATGACGGGGGGGAAACCCGTCGCCCCGTAGCCGTAGTCACTACACAAATGTAAGCAAATGCTTTAGGAGCAAATTTGAGTTGAGAAATGGCGTACGGGGTGATGGTGAGTCGGGCCTTTTCGCCCACACTCATTTGAGGCACGGCCTCGTCCCATCCTTTGATAACTCTTCCGACACCTATTTTGGTGACAAAGGGGTCGTTACGATCCCTGGACGAGTCGAACCTGCTCATCAACATAAATTGTTAGATTCCGTATTTTCATTGGGGGACGGCATCTGTTATGGAAAAAGGTTCACTCACTTAGAACCATCCTGCTGTAGAGTTCCGACGTAGTGTATGGTGACGGTATCACCCGCCTTGGGGAATTGGGTACCGTTGCCTCCCGTGATAACTTCCCTGGTGACACCCATGATGTTTTTTTCGTTTAGGGGAAAGTGTTTCTATTGATTCGGAGGTGATGGTTGGGTTTGGTTGATGAGGGGTCTGAGTTTGGAGGAAGGGTGGAGGAAGGAAGGAGGAAAAAAACTACGGTAGAAAGATTTAGAATTAAACGAGAGTATAACGAGGGTTAGGGATGTTGACACAATTTGTGGCGGGTCGCGGAGGGAAGCGGGGCAAGTGACAATGGTCCAAGCCAAACTTCGAACCCCGCCATCGGATGCCTGGCCAATGCGAGGAAACCAATTGATCGATGCTTGGCATGAGTCGACGGAGTCGAGTGACAGCCTATGACGCTCTGGTTACCTTTCATTCCGTGAATCATATATTTGCCTATTTAGGTACAGATTTGGGAAATTAATTTAATGCTAAAGGTAATTGTGTACAGTACATTGAGATATTGAGTTATCTGCAGATATCTAAACGACAATGATGACTGGGGATGCGCTTTTACAGATATACAATCCTTACTCCACCCTGCGCCGAGGGAAGGGCAAAAGCACCGGTGCTATTGTGCAACAAGCATATGCTGTACTGTCTTATAATACTTGTTACCTACCACTTCTTTTAGCTCATCTTTTGCTAGCCACTGAAAATCCTCGAGATCGTGTTTGTTGTTTGTGAGATCTGCCTGGCCAGCCAAGATCCTTGCTTTCATGAAGAAGACTTTCTTGCCCACTTGGTTTTGTGCGTAGCCGGAAGGGTACTTGTACTTGTAGAGACCTATGGGAGCGCTGCCGACGAACCATGTATTCATATTCGGACCAGCTGCTTCAAGGAGTGTCCGTTGGGCGCCCTATTATTGGGACGAAGGTTAGCGGAGCAGCCAAGTGATTGGGACAGGCAGACAAACCCAACGTAGATGTTCCCATTTGCCGCTTAACCTGCTTTGCGGAAATCTCCAGGCGTGCTGGTCACGCTTCTTCTTGACCACCAAGTACAATGTTCGGCTCATCTTCCTATCTAGCCTCTTTGTGTTGTTTTCGATATCCGCTTGCGTTGTGCGCGGGAACGGTTTCTCGACGATTTCTGAGGGGTACTCGACTTCTTCCCCCCGAGCCTCGGCTTCCTTAGCGGACTCCTGTCTGGCCTGCATAATTGACATCGTTTCCTCTTCTCCGGTGACCGTGGTTGCGACCAGACGCTCGTAATCTTTCAATGGATCGAGCCTGTGCTTGGTGCTCCCTTTCAACAGCTCATCAGCCCATGCTCGAGGTCCATAAGGTTGATAGCGTTCTTCAGCGGCCTGTTTCCGCTTCCATTCATCTTCAGCTAAGGTCCCCTTCTTGAAATAAAACCAACGGGCAAATGGGAGTTGTAGGCGATCATTTAACCGTCGTTGATAGAAGTAGTAAGATTGTTCGAATTCTGGGAGGTCCCTGGTAAGCAAAGGCGGTCGTGATATGACAACTCCAGCAGCGATGTCCCACCAATCCTTCCGTGGAAACTCTCCATGCGCTTCAACGGGCTTGAGGGAGCTTTTGGTGGGATTAACTGCTGGGGGATTGGCTAGTGGAAAATTGGCTAGTGGGGGATTGACTGGTGGGGGATTGGCAGGCGTGGCGGGGCTGGACTGGGCCTCAGCGGAGCTATACGGCCGACGGGTGATGGTAGCGCCTATTCGGGGGGTCTCAAAAAGGCACCGAGTGGCCGCGGAGGCGTTCAGGCAGATACCTAGAGAGGAGCTTTGGTTAATTGTCAATCCGTTCGCTAGTTTCTTGCAGGTAGTTTGTGGACGCACTTCTCGACCCTCCTGGCCCTAGGGTCCTGTAGCTCACGCTCATATTAATCACCGGCTTTACGGCCAAATAGAGAGCGAGAAGTAGAGGATAGGCTTGTGTCCAGCCTAGAAGAATTGGTATGGTAATGGACGAGGTTCAGCCAGGTAGGCCTTTACCGCTTGTTCTTTTTATTTCAAAAAGTTTCTTCGGCTTTTGTGTGGCTTAGTAATCAGTTGTTCTGACAGGGGTGGACAATACCGGTAGCCTATCTGAGGGTTGCAGAGCCTCAATGTGAAATTGGTGGCATCAATTTTGAATATCGTTTGAGCCTCAACACGGAGAGGACGCGCCGCGTCGCCCCAGAGGAGTTTTGCTGGAACTTGTTTCTTGTCACATCACCCACACACTCAATAGCACCCAAGTAGCCCAACCCATTTTTATAACATCCTCAACGAAGGACTCACTATCATGGAGGGGGCACCACTCCCTAAGGGTTGTGTTTCTATCGCTACTGCTGTCGACACTAAGGTTGGAGAATATTGCGATCTGGCTGGGGTGGTTGCTGATTTTCGCCCTCCGGTTGCCACAAGAGGCACAGGTGTTAATTTCCCGGCATCAATGATAAAGCAATTGGGCTGATATTTGTTTCTAGATTGGGTGGCTGCTATCACTCTTTGTGACAGATCTCGTGCTCTCCCTGAAACGTCGTTGACTATCCGCATCTTCAGACCCAACATGGAGCTCTTGCCAGAGATTAAATCTAATAGTGATTTAATTCTCATTCGGAGGGTTAAGATGATTAGGCGCGACGGTCACTTACTCGCTCTATCCACCTTTGATACAACCTGGATAATTTCTTATGCTCCGACTCATCCGAAGGGTGTACCATTGATAACTTCATACCCCTCCACCCTCAGAATCAAAGCCGACGAGCTAGCCTATTTTCAGGGATTGCGAGAGTGGTGGAAGTCTCGACGGGAGTCCTTTGTCTCGAAAGGTGCGGCTCCAGACACTTATACCTCATCCCAACTCAGCAGCAGCCAGAGGCGAAGGCCTGGGTTGATCAGGGATATGCAGATTGGTTTTTTTTACGATCTAGCGGGGGTTGTTGTCAAAACCTTCCCGGGGAATGGCAATTACACAGTTTACCTTACGGACTACACCAAGAATCCCAAGTTGCATTCTTATGAATGGGGTGGGTCTCGAAGGATCGGAGCTGGAGGCCAGGATGACGACTTCGACTATACTGGTCGGGGAAGGGGCTTGAGAAATCAGGATTGGCCCGGTCCATGGGGGCAATATACTCTTCAAGTAACTCTGTGGGATAACCATGCCGTGGCTGCCAATAGGTTGTTCTACGTTGGCGCCCACGTCAGTCTCCAAAATGTGCGTGCGAAGAGGAATGGGGACGGGAAACTCGAGGGGACCTTAAATGGAGATCGGCAGTTTCCAGAAAAGGTTATGGTCAGTCTGATAAAGAATATGGATGACCCAAGAGTGAAGCAGATTGCAATTCGCTGCAAGGAATACACGAGGAGGTTTGAACATGACAAACTGAGATACGAGGAAGAGATGACGGAGAAGATGGAGGGTAAGCTAGAAGAGCCTAAGAGGGAGGAGCAAGAGAAGGAGGAAAGGAGGATGGAGGCGAATGTGAACAGTATGATGACCCTTTCTTTAGACGATTTGTTTTGGTCGATGCTAATCGGGTGCTCATAGTCCGGGCCCTCAGGGCCAGCCAGCCCATCACACCAATTTCCGAGATTGCCGAACCACAGGACTCAGATGGCCCGTTCGCTAATAGAATCTACAAGATCAATTGTAGAGTTATCGATTACCTACCTCAACAACTAGAAGACTTTGCCGTTCAACAAATGGAGCACAGTGAATGGACATGGAGGTTTGCCTTGTTAGTTGAGGGCGAAGATGGTGCAACTCTCCGGGTTATTGTCGAGGGACAGGACGCAGAATACTTGTTGGGACGGCCAGCCGCAAAGTAAGAGATTCACAAGTGGGCTCGTGCAACTTAGTATGCTAACCAGAATGACTAGTCTTCGTACGGACCGACGGGAACTAAGTGCACTGCGAGAGAAGTTGTTCATCCTTTGGGGAAACCTCGGAGAGGTGAAGGATCAACATCTAAAGTCCAAAACACCTAGTAAAACGGCGGCTTCTCCGTCTGACACTCTCCCTGAACCTCTGCGCGGAAAAAAGCGCCGTAGACGCCGCAACAACAAACAAAAGCCAGTTGCACATAAACAGCTCAAGTATGACGAACTTGGGAGACCCTCAAATGCTGACCGTGATGACGACGGGAGTCAAGATGAGAGTGAGGAGAACGCGATTTCTCGATTATCCGGGAAGTTTTTCGAAGCCTGTCTCAAGGAGTACGGCGTTCTGAACGCGAATGGTCAATGGAAACGACTTCACAAGTTATTTGGAACTGTTATTCTGTGATCTAATAACGATGTTTTACTTTTACAATTTCCATTTCTTGCTGCCGGTTGCTGGCGCTAATATTGGGCATTTTCGCGGGCGTGTGGCTTCCTGGAGTTTATTCTGGTGTTGGAGAATTTATGCTGTCTGCTTTTCCTTTCATCACTCCATCCCACTGATTTGATTGGAATATATGTATTGGTGGGCGGTATTCGGTTTTTTTTGCGTTCGATCGATAGTGTAATATTAGTCTTAGTGTGATACGAAAGGTTTGCAACTTTGCACTTTTGGGGCATAGGGATGAGGGGAAACGTAGCAGTTGACTGCTTGCATTCTTGTACGAGGGTCTAAATAGTGATAGTTTTAGCAACCTTTGGAATATTTGCTCTTGCTGGTATGTCCCCTGTGAGTGAGTTCGGGCAGAGCAGGGGAGTGTAATGCTTAACCCGGTTTGTGTCATGGTGTATGACTCGTTGTTAGGGCCCGTGGTCCGCTCATCTATTGTGTAGTTTTGAGATGAGGGGCGGTGACAAAAATTTAATGGCTTGATTGATGCTCATAAAAATAGCCGATATAGGAAGTATAAGTACAGTAGTAGAAAATAACTTAGCGAAGGTCCCCAAACACTGACCATGTCCGAACCCGGGTTGCTGGTTACAGAAACAGTACCGTACTGTGCTGTACGCTTTTGGTACTGTACAAGAGTTACACTTCCAAATCTGGTGTGCAAGGGGACTGACTTTCCGGATACGGGCTTTTGGTCTAGCGTTTGTGACTAAGGCAGGGGCCGGATACCAGGTTTGAGGTCGACGGTGCTAGTTATAGGGCTACCTGAGTCGGGGCAGTCTATGGAGTGCACACTAAGGGGGGGTGCCGCATGGCGGGGTGTAAGGTGTTTGTTGAAGACATTGTTCGGAACGGTCCGTGTTTAAATAGGATTTATTAGGTGGTGGATTCGGGAGTAGACCTTTTTGTCGAGGAGTATAGTATGATAGCTTCGGTTACCAGCCGCTCTGGCTATGCTCGGCGCGGTGGGCTTGTGGATCTTCACTGTTTGGGTAAGGACTTGCCGTAGACGCTTAGGAGGGGTTCTTGGGGAGGTTTTTGTTAGGTGTATTTCTTTACTGAGTGACTGCTGTTGAAAAGGAAACAATTAAAAATCTACAAATCAATATTTCTTCTGGAATTTGTGTGATTATTGGGTAAAGAGTGCGAAAACATCACGTTAGCTGTGTAGGAAGAGAATTTGGGAATTTTAAAACTTAGGTGTGGTAAAGTCGTCTGCCGACTGTGTCTCCTTTATTCATTTTAGCTGTCTTTTTGGCTATCGAGTTGGCTACCTTGTTGGGTCCTACTTATCTTGTAATAATGCAGGATGGTTTGACTGTGGCGGTTTATGGGTGTTTTGTCGACCATGTGTTTGTGTTGTAGGGGATAAATGGGGATTAAGATATGTGGGCTGGCAGTAAAGGGTTGCGATGGACTCTCTGTTTGGTCTGAAAGAGAAGTGGGGGCAATATCATTTCCGCTGAAGTACGATCTTGGCGACAAAAGTCTTCAGCACCCCCATTTTGCACCAAAAATGGCTGATTTTAAGCACCTACAGCTTGTCTGAACATAATATGGAATTAACAAAATTAACGCCATAGTGTAGATACTTCCCTAGACTTTCTGGGTAGAAATTATGAGATTTTTTCAACTCCACCATGAGGGCCGAGAGCCTGGAATACAGATTGGATATTGTTGCAATGTACCTTTTGTGTGGGACACTCATAAAATTAGAGGCGCGGTTTGTCCACTATCCTATCTTTTTGTCAATTAACTTACCGCTCACTGGCATATGAAATTTTTTGCAGGTATATTATCGATTACAATTGAAAAACCCCACCCATCTTGGGTAATGGTCGCACAGATTCTTTCACCTGAGACACCTGTAGTCCCCGCCAGTTCGTCCCGGGCAGAGCTTCGGACGGACGCTATGATACCCGTCCGCCCGGGCGTCATTGAGCTATGGCCGCCCAGATCCGAAGACGGACGGACTAGATGCTTGGGTTCACTGCAAAAAAAAGGCTTTGATTCGGCTAATTTAGCAGTCTACTGTGCTTCAAGACTAAACGTATAAGCTCAATCTCCCGTGCGCTTGAGCAAGGTAAAAGGAGGAAGGATGCCAACTTTAATGCCTGTGTATACGCAGCTGTGTTTAAATAATACTATAAATCAAGGATTGACCTTCAAGCAAGATTCCTTGGTAGACAGTTGTCCGCCGGGAGAATAGGCGGTATCATGAATGGACCGGCGCGGACTTGTGCAACGCCAGGGCCTTGTTGGCTTCCACCTCCTCTCTTGTTAGCCTCAAGAAGTTGCCTGGAGCTGCGAGAGAAGTCAGGTTCCCTTTCACATCATCCCTCTCTTTCTCTTCCAGACAAAGGTGTTCAAATAATAGACTATAGTCTAGATGTCGTCAGAGCACCAGCAGGTCACCAGTAAAATCGGTTCGTTTAACGATAATAACTCGTTTAACGATAATAACTCGTTCAACAATAATAACTCGTTCAATAATAATAACTCGTTCAACAATATCGTCAACTTCAATACGGATATCGATGCCGAGGGACAGCAAATTTTGCAGTGGCTATCGCCACTTGAACCACAACAAAGGCACCAAGCTGTGCGAATCGACCGGCTCGATGGCATAGGAAACTGGGTGCTAGAACTCAACGAGTTCAGAAAATGGAGTGGCGCAGAAGATGGTTGCGTTGAGCCGGTGTTGCTCTGTGACGGAAATCCAGGAGTGGGGAAAACTTATCTGAGGTAGGAAGACTTCTTGGCTGGACAAAGGAGATGTAGATGTTACTGATGATTAGAAAATAACAGCTCCCTGGTGATTGATACGTTGTGCGATCAGGTCGGGGGAGGAGACATTGCCGTGGTAGGGCTCTACTGCGATTTCCTTGCTCAGCAGGAACAGTCTACTACAAGTATGTTGGGTGCCATCCTCAAGCAGCTTGTGCGTAGAGGGGAGATCCCGGAGCGGATACGAGAGGCTTTTCGGAAGGCGAAAAAAGAATTTGGCGGCCGAGGTCTCCGACTTCCTGACCTCGTAGAAATTCTCAAGAAAGCTGTCATAGCACTACCGCGGGTATTCATATGCATCGATGCTTTAGACGAATCCGCTCCCAAACACCGACGGGAACTCCTCAAGTCACTGCGAGAAATCGTTCATGTGTCAGCAAACACGCGATTGTTCCTTACCGGGAGGTCCCATGTCGGGGAGGAAATCATGAAGTGGTTTGGCGAGGTAGTTAGAATACCCGTTAGTCCGACCCGGGATGATATTAGGAGCTATCTAGAGATGAGGCTGGAAAGTGACACTGATCCTGATGCGATGGACGATGCATTGCGGGAGGATATTATGAGAGTCATTCCGGAAAAGGTCTCAGAAATGTGAGCAAGGATATCAAGCACATTTTTAACACGAGTGTGAGTTATTTCACTAACAATGGTGTCTAGCTTCCTTTTTGTTTCTCTGAACATTGATGCGATCCTGAACGAGCCTACTCTCCATCAGAGGGAAAGAATGCTAGACCAGATGACGAAAGGGGGTAGCCTAGGCGACGCTTACGCGGCAACTTTATCACGAGTACAGGCACAGCCCGGAAGTAGGTCGAAACTCGGTATGCAGGTTTTGATGTGGGTATTGTATTCGGAGCGGAGATAACAATTGCTTTATTGAAGATGCAGAGATGGGATGTGGAGGCAACTGATTGGCATGGAAATACAGCGCTCGCCTGGGCGGCTAGGAGGGGGCACGAGGGGGTCGTGGGGGTCCTGCTGGAACGGGACGACGTCAATCCTAACACAGCTGATGGAGATGGCCGAACACCGCTCTTGTGGGCTGTTGAGCGTGGGCATGAGGGGGTCGTGAGGATGCTGCTGGAACGCAACGACGTCAATCCTAACACAGCTGATGGAGATGGCCGAACACCGCTCTTGTGGGCTGCGCGGAATAAGTATGAGGGGATCGTGAGGATACTGCTGGAACGGGACGACGTTAACCCCAGCACAGCTGACAAATATGGCCGAACACCACTCCCGTGGGCTGCTGGGCGTGGGCACGAGGGGATCGTGAGGATACTGCTGGAACGGAACGACGTCAATCCCAACACCGCTGATGAAGATGGCCGGACACCGCTCTCGTTGGCTGCCGAGTGTGGGCATGAGGGGGTCGTGCTGGTACTGCTGGAACGGAGTGACGTCAATCCCAGCACAGCTGACAGATACGGCCGAACACCGCTCCAGTGGGCAGCCGGGCGTGGGCAAGAGGGGGTCGTGAGGATGCTGCTAGAACGGAACGAAGTCAATCCCAACACGGCTGACGAAGATGGTCGAACACCGCTCTTGTGGGCGGCCGAGTATGGGCATGCAGGGGCCGTGAGAACACTGCTGGAATGCGGCGGCGTCAATCCCAACACCCCTGATGGAGCTGGCCGAACACCGCTGTCGTTGGCTGCCGAGCATGGGCATGCGAGGGTCATGAGGATACTCCTGGGATGCAACGACGTCAATCCCAACACCGCTGACAAATATGGCCGAACGCCGCTCTTGTGGGGTGCGCAGAATCAGAATGGGGAGATCGTGGAGATACTGCTGGAACGGGACGACGTCAATCCTAACACTGCTGACGAAGATGGCCGAACACCTCTCTTGTGGGCTGCGCGGAATAACTATCGGGAGATCGTGAAGATACTGCTGGAGCGGGACTGGGTCAATTCCAATACAGCCGACGGAGGTGGGCGAACACCGCTCTCGTTGGCCGCCGAGTGTGGGCATGACGAGGTCGTGCTGGCGTTCCTGAAACGGAGCGACGTCTATCCTAACACTGCTGACAAAGATGGCCGAACACCGCTCTCGTGGGCTGCGGAGTGTGGGCATGAGGTGATCGTGTTGATGCTCTTGGGGTGGGACAAAGTCGATCCTAACACCGCCGACGAAAGTGGCCGAACACCGCTCTCGTGGGCAGCTGAGTGTGGGCGTGAGAGAGTTGTTCGGATACTCCTGGAACGGAAGGACGTTGATCCTAACACAGCTGATGAATATGGCCAAACGCCGCTCTCGTTGGCCGCCGAATGTGGGCATGAGGTGATCGTGTTGATGCTCCTGGAATGGGACAAAGTCGATCCTAACACCGCCGACGAAAGTGGCCGAACACCGCTCTTGTGGGCTGCTAGGTATGGGCATGAGGAGGTCGTGAGGATACTGCTGGAACGGAACGACGTCAATCCTAACATCGCTGATGAAAATGACCGAACACCGCTCTCGTGGGCTGCGCGGAATCGGAAGGAGGGGGCCGTGAGGATGCTCCTGGAACGGAACGACGTCAATCCCGAGACAGCTGATGAGAGCGGCCGAACACTGCTCTCATGGGCTGCCGAGTGTGGGCATGCTGGGGTTGTGAGGATACTGCTGGAGCGGAACGACGTTAATCCCAACGCCGCTGACGAAGATGACCGAACACCACTCTTATACGCTGCGCGGAATAAAAATGAAGGGATCATGGAAATACTGCTGGAACGGAACGACGTCAATCCCAACACCGCTGACAGATATGGCCAAACACCGCTATTGTGGGCTACACAGAGGAAGTATGAGGGGATGGTGGAGATGCTACTGGAACGGAAGGACGTCAATCCCAACACAACTGCCGGGGGTGGCCGAACACCGCTCTCATGGGCTGCCGAGTATGGGCATGAGGGGGTCGTGAAGATACTGCTCGAACGGAAAGATGTCAATCTTAATGCCGCTGATGGAGATGGCCGAACACCGCTCTTATGGGCAGCGCGGGGTAAGAATGAAGGGATAATGGAAATACTGCTAGAACGGAACGACATTAATCCCAACACCGCTGACAGATATGGCCAAACACCGCTTTTGTGGGCTGCGTGGAATAAGTATGAGGAGATTGTAGAGATACTGCTGGGACGGAAAGACGTCAATCCCAACAGCACTGACGCAGACGGCCGAACACCGCTCTCGTGGGCTGCCGAGTATGGGCATGAGGGGGTGGTAAGGATACTGCTGGAACGGAACGACGTCAATCCCAACAGCACTGACGCAGACGGCCGAACACCGCTCTCGTGGGCTGCTGAGCGCGGGCACAAAGGGGTCGTAAGGATACTCCTTGAACAGGACGGCATCAACCCCAATACCGCTGACAAAGGCGGCCAAACACCGCTCTCGTGGGCTGTGCAGAATCAGAATGAGGGGGTCGTGAGGATTCTGCTGGGACGGAACGACGTTAATCCCAACGCTGCTGACGAAGATGGCCGTACTCCGCTATTGTGGGCTGCGCGGAATAAGAATAAAGGGATCGTAGGAATACTGCTGGAACGTAACGACGTTAATCCAAACACCGCTGACGGAGGTGGCCGAACACCACTCATGTGGGCTGCCGAGTATGGGTATGAGGTGGTCGTCAAGATACTGCTGGAGCAGAGCGATGTCAATCCCAACACCGCTGACGAAGGTGGTCGAACACTGCTCTCGTGGGCTGCCGAGTATGGGCATGAGGTGGTTGTGAGGATGCTACTGGAACAGAGCGACGTCAATCCCAACACCGCGGATGAAGGTGGCCGAACACCGCTCTCGTGGGCTGCCGAGTCTGGGCAAGAGGGTGTCGTGAGGATGCTGCTGGAACGGAACGACATCAATCCTAACACCGCTCACGGAGCTGGCCGAACACCGCTCTCGTGGGCTGCCGAGTATGGGCATGCTGGGGTTGTGAGGATACTCCTGGAAAGGAATGACGTCAATCCCAACATCGCTGACCAAGATGGACAAACACCACTTATATGGGCTGCGCGGAATCCGAATGAGGGGACCATGAGGATCCTGCTTCAATGGGACGATGTTAATCCCAACACGGCGGATAAAGATGGCCGGACGCTGCTCTCGTGGGCTGCCGAGTGTGGGCATGAGGGGATCGTGAGGATACTGCTGGAACAGAACGGCCTCAACCCCGATACAGCTGACAAAGGTGGCCGAACACCGCTCTCGTGGGCTGCCGAGTTTGGACGTGATGGGGTCGTGAGGATACTGCTGGAACAGAACGACGTCAACCCTAGCACAACTGATAGATATGGCCGAACACCGCTCCCGTTGGCTGCCGGGCGTGGGCATGAGGGGGTTGTTCGGATACTACTGGAACGCAATGACGTCAATCCCAACACAGCTGACAGAAGTGGCCGAACACCGCTCTCGTTGGCTGCCGAGTTTGGGCATGAAGGGGTCCTGAGGATACTGCTGGAACGGACCGACCTTAACCCCGACATACCTGACAGATATGGCCAAACACCGCTCTTGTGGGCTGTGCAGAATGAGCACCTGGGAATTTTAAATTTGCTGTGGGAGTGGACGGATTTCATTCTCAACACCGCAGAATTTCTGCAACCAACAGAGCTCTTCTCCCCCGAGCCGTCTGAACTCTCTGAATCCCCCTCCAAACGGACTCGCAGGTCTTGATATCCAAGGATAAAACTCGACCCTCTTCCCCTACTCCCTACACATACCTTCCAGCAATAGAACAAATTTGTCCAAAACAATCTTAAAACCCATTATAGACAGTTCTTTGTCTGTGGGTTGACAAGTTGCCGTAGGTTTTAAACGTTTGGATAGGCCGCCTGGAATTTCTCATTATACTATCAACTCCCTCCGATTATATTACCTCCTTTCACATTCTTGTGTTTTTTTTGATTTTGTTTAACAGTTTGTATATATCCATGGCCCATTAGTGCTTTTCTGCGCTCGCCTCTCTCTATATGCTGTACTTTAGTTTCCTTTGTCAATGGTAGGAATTTTGTCTACAGTGTCGCTGGTAGATGGAGGGATGTTCTCTGGAGCCTGAGGATTGCTTAACACCACCAAGCATATTTAGAGACACTTTGAGTGGGGAGTCTGGCTTGACTATGAGAGTTGAGAAGGAGAAATGAAGGAGTATGTAGAGCTTGAATTTGTGGAATATGCTTTTTAGGTTACACAACTATCGCAGAACACCCACTCATAATATGGGAGTCTTTTTTTTTACAATAGACGACTAAATGATAACACTTAATAAAGCCGGTTTTTGAGAGGATTAATAACCGGCTCTGGGAAAATACGGTACAGTTTGACAATATAGTTGTGGCCTAGAAAGATAGAGTTGATTAGTGAAAGCTAATGGTGGATGCTGAGGAGGGGCATACCAAAGGTGGATTGGCAGTTGCCATTGCGCGTGCCTCCTGGAACATTGGAAATTTGGTGTTAATCGAATGCTCGTGTCTTCAGTCGAAGAGGTCCCAGCATTCTCTAGGGAACGCGCCTCGTTATTAGTAGGATGGAGTTCCTGTCAATAATCTACCTAAAACCAGGGGCCAAGGTATCGGTATTACCATCGTTCAGAGTGGTATTTTCATCGATAAACCTGACCAATGCCTGGCGCTTGGCGGGGGAAAGCCGAGTATGGTCAACCTTGGCTTCAGCAGAGATGCCCAGTGTTCCCAAGCGTCTCGGGCGGACGGTAGGGCCCTGAGGGCCGGTAGTCCTGTCCGTCCCGGGCAGGTTGTTTTAGCGTGCCGGGCGCTGGCGTCCGTCTTTCGTAAAGGCGGTACCCTTAGGGGTTGACTATAGGTGCCGGCCGTCTTGCAGTAGCACTATTCTAGAAAGCGTCATGCAGTTAGCTATAGGGTTCGGGAGTAACCGGTACTCGAGTAGGTACGTGGCGTCACCTGTAGGTACCTGCAGTCACCGGCCGTCAATCTCGCTTATGTCGGCACCCCTTGCCCAAAATGGTATTGGTCTATTCCATCATCGCCTTTGCCAGGGTTGGCTTGGAGAATTGCGCAACCTAAGACCCCTGCAGTCCCGACCAGTCCAGGGCAACCATCAGGACGGATGTCATGATCGCCGTCCGTCCCGGGCATCCATCCCAGTCCTGCAGTCCGTCCCGTCCATAGCCCAAGACGGACGGACTGGACACTTGGGTTTACTGGAGATGTCGGATTCATCCCCTTCATCTCTAGTTTTGGAGAGAAGAATACTACCAGTATCACACCCTTCTCGCCGCCCTTCGCAATCCATTCGCTCTTCCTGTCCTTGCTGGCCCCACACGCCCCATAATACCCACCCTTGCAACACTTGGCAGTAGTCTTGAGAGTGCGGATACAGAAGAGAGTTTCCTTCTGATATCCTCTGGGCTTGGAATTGGGGCGCCGATATAGATCGGCTTGTCGTCGATATAGATTGGCTTGTCGCCGCCGTAATCGATGACAAATTTGTTGTTGGGATCCTCTGGAGTGACGTTTTCGAGAATCTAGGAGGAGAGGATTTCGAGGTGGGTGGGTTGGTCTGCCATGTTTTTGGTATTTGTAGGGTGGGAGTGTTGAAGGTATATTTGTTTGGTCATGGGCGTAGGGATGGAGAGAGGAGGATGGCATGTGATGGGAGTTTGGGCTTTTGTGGCTGGGAGGGGGGAAGAAATTGGCATTACAGGGTATGGCATTGACATTTTGTGGATTGTGGGGCAGGATGCTTTGTGTAAAGTTGGACCCTAGATTATTTCCCGGGAAATGGTATCATATTGGCAGTTGGAAGCATGATCATCACAGGATATCACTCGTATGGATAGAGGACGGGTTTTGTTGGGCATATTGTCTTCTGTTAACCACATACAATATCTTGTCTTGTAGATTGGTTTCCTGTGCTATTACGTTATATTGGGTGGCATTCATGTAGATGGTTAGGCTGTTTTGGTTGGGTCTCGAGCATAGAGTAGTTATGTTGTATAAGTCGGGTATCATTATATTTTTCAGTTTTGGAAGCATATACGGATGTGGGAGGTGGTGATGCTTTATGGATTAAAGACGGAAAACAGGTTTCTCCTTATGAAGAAAGTGGTCACCGAGGTTCTCCATATAAGTTCGGCGGTTCGGTCCTTTCTTTTGGTTTATCCTAAATTATGGAGGTCTTTGGGGTTGAAACTACCAAAATACTACTGTGATTTTCACACATACATGGGCCCATTCTAATAGGCTTGTTTATGATCGAGTGGGGGACATGAGGGATTGAAAAGCAACTAAGGGTGGAGGGAGATTAAAAGATATAGGGCTGTATGGATTGGCGGTAGAGAGTATTTTTTTGCTCGTGTTGCTCTCTGTCTACATGTGCCGGAGATCACGACATCGAATATTTGATGCGATCGCTCGCTTGGATAAGGAATCCTCGAACTCGATCGAAGCTAGGCCCCGGTCAACACGAGCAACTAGTGCTCACAGGCTAGCTCGCTAATTGGCATGCACTGCTTTGGGCAGTAGTTCTAGTTTTGACGGATTTATCTTGCCTCGGGGTGTAGGGAGATGTGGTGTGTGGTTGTCGATATGGTGAATTTTCTGCCGTGGAGGTCTTCTGCCCTATGCGCACTATGTTCAGCTATGTTAATAATAATTGGAGGAGGGGATCTCTGAGGTGGCTTTATAAAACACCCCATCAGCATGAGAGTGAGCTCGCTAATATTTGAACAGGCTGGGTAAAACATTGTGCTGCCCTGAAAAGAATATTAGTGTGAATACGTGTCTCAAAGTGAAGAATTGGGTAAGGGTCATTCGAGACTTTCTTGTGCTCCCCTTGTGAAGACTGCCACAATTTCTTAGCTAGATATCTCATACAGGTGGGATGCTTGGGATTTGCCTGGGAGGCCAGGCTTGTGATGGGAAAGGTTGTGGCTTTCGCTCCCAACCGCAGTTGCCATGTGGTAGTGGGGGGACTTCTGTCATATCGAGAGGCAAAGCATGGTATCCCAGGACTCGAAACCCGAGATATTATCATTGCTGACGGTGCTTGTGGTTTCCACCGAAAAAAAATAAGGCTTTGCAGTGCCGGCTACCAAGGCTGTAACTTATAGAGTACAGGGAAATCATCTTGCTATTCCATCGTTCCCCATACTTACCCACTTCTCTGAGTTCTCTCCATCTATGACCCCATTCGCCTGTGTACTACCACAATGATGATAAGGGAAAGATATAACCGTAAACCATCTCCGTCGATCCTTTTATCTCTTTTCAACTCCAGAACAAATGAAATCACTAAAGCTATTTTGTGATCTTTTTCATTATACTTTTCTACTTGCATCCGCTCTCACATCTTTATCCGTAAACTATCCGTTTCCGTCAACTCTAACCCTTAGAAATGTGACCAAGAATTTTAAGCGCATTCCCAATACAAACGTTAGCTATTATTCACTAACAATGATGCCTAGTTTCATCCTAAAGTTAGTTTCTCTAAATATTGATGCAATCCTAAGCGAACTTACTCCCCTCTGAGAAGAGAGCTTCACGGGATGACCAAATGGGATGGTCAGGGCGGCGCTTACGCGACACCTTTATCGCGAGTGCAGGCGCAACCCATAAGTAGATCAAATCCGCCATGCATGTTTCGATGTTGGTTTCACATTTCGAGCGGTCATTGCGTGTCAACGGGCTATGCTACGCCCTTAGGGCCGAAGGGGGATCTAGCGACTTGAATATTCGGGATATTCTAGGATAGAAACACTGCTAACATGCTCCTTCGGGCTTGTCACGGTCGAGAAGTCTTCGTCTACCGTTCACCCTGTTCACTACACCCTCCAAGGCTCTCTCATAACCCCAGCCTGTTCGTTCAGCACTATTCGACGGGTGCTAAGGTCCGTTTAACCTACCTCAACTCTCCCTAGGTCCAGGCCATTTCGCTTGCTCTTCACTAAGTTCACTTTGCTCTTCTAGCCTTGGCTTTCGTCGGTACACACACTAAGCGGGAAACCACGGAAAGTGTAAATCCGCTTCCATTGAAACTGCTGGATGGACCCGATCAACACTTATCCTCAACGGCGCTATTGCATGAGATGGACGTTTGGAGCTAGTTTATTTATCGGAGAGACAACACAGGATTTACCGGGCTCCACGGTGCTGTATACATTAGATGCGCAGAGGTAATACTTGCTTTATTGAAAATGGAGAAATGGGATGTGCAGCCAACTGATATCCATGGTAATACAGCACTCAGGTGGGCAGCTAGGAAGGGGCATGTGGGGGCCGTGAGGATCTTGCTGGAACCGAACAACGTCAATCCTAACGCAGCTGGCGGGGGTGGCCGAATACCCCTCTTGCGGGCTCTGTGGAATAACTGTAGGAGATCGTGAGGGTGCTGCTGGAATGGGAGACACCAATCCCAACGCGTCCGGTGGGGATGGCCGCACACCGCTCTCGTGAGCTGTCGAGTATGGACAAGAGCGCATCGTGAGGACACTGCTGGAAAGGAACGACGTGTATACTAACACAGCTGACCCGTATGGTGAAGCACCACTCCCGTGAGCTATGGGGTATAAGGGAACTACAAATCTGATATGGGAGCAGACGGGTTCCATTCCTGGATGCGCAGCAGTTTGGCAGCCAACAGAACTCTTCTCCACTGAGCTGTCGGAGTTATCTGGACCCTCTTCAAAAGGATCCACAAGTATTGATATCCAACGATAAAACCTAACTCTTCTCCCCCTACTTATGACACATACCCCCCAGCAATCGAATAAACTAGACCAAAAGACATTCTAAGCCCGCCTCAGACGGTTCATTAGACGCTGATTTACAAGTTACCCCAGATTTCTAAGATTTGGATTACCTACCCGGAATTTCTCATTATCTCTGACTCACTTCAATCAACTTATCCCCTGTCAGGTTTCTTGTGGTATTTGTTGTGTTTTTTTTAACAATTTCATTTACACTCATGGCCCGTTAGTTCTTTTTCGTACTCTCCTCTCTATATACTGTACTTTAGTTTGCCGCGCCAATGGCAGGAAGGTTCCTGGTGTCATTGACCGGTTCGGGGGAAGTGCTCTAGAGCCTGAGAATTACTTTAAACACCATAGGGAATATTTAAAGACAGTTGAGTGAGGGACTGGCTTGACTGGCAAACTTGAGGAGAAATGTAGGAAGATGAAAAGTTTTAATTTGTGAAATACACGTAGATCACACAACCATCGTAGAACATCTACCCACAACTCGAGCGTTTTTCAACAGACGACTAGGTGATAACACTTAGCCAAGTCAGTTTCTGTGAGCACAAATATCCCACTCAAGAAGAGCACAGGACAATATGAAAGGCTAGCGGGGTCCTAGGAAGATAGGGTCTATTAGTGAAACCCAATGGCGGATACTAAGGAGGGGCATGCCGGAGGTGAATTGACAGTTGTTATTGCGAGTGCTTCCTGGAGCCTTGAAGATCTGGGGCTGACCGAGTGCTCACTGGGGGATAGCACCTCCATCTTCGCTTTGGGAAAGAAGAATACTATCGTGATCGCTCCCCTTCTTGTCACTCTTCGGAATCCTTTCTCCTTGCCTGTCCTTGAAAGCCGGATACGGCCCATAGTACCCACCCTGGCCATACTTGGCAACGGTCTTGGGAGTGCGGATACAGATGAGAGTTTCCTTCTGATCTTCTCCGGACTGGGAATTGGGGCCGCTGATGGAGATCGCCTTATAGCCATTGTATTCGATAATAAGTTTGTTGTCTAGGGTGAGGTCCTCTAGAGTGACATTTTCGACAATCCAGGAGAGGATAATCTTGAGGTGGGTGGGTTGGTCTGCCATGGTTTTAGTATTTTTAGGGTGCGGGTGTTGAAGGTGTATTTGTTGGGTCGTGGGAGGGAGGTGAGAGGGAGAAGGATGGCATGCGATTAACGGTTGTGTTTTTATGGCTGTGAGAGGGGGAAGAAATTGGCATGATAGGGTACGGAATTGACATCCTCTATGGCTAGGTTGTGGATTACAGGACTTAGTACTCTGTCTAAAGTTATGCCCTAGATTATGTCTCGGGGAAGGGCTGAGCTGGTCTAGGGAATGTTCTTCACAGGGTGTTACTCGCGCGGGGGACTTTGGTTGCTGTCGTAAAATTGAGATACTTTTTTCAAAGAGAGATAGAACGCTTGATTGATGATCCAATTAAGTCTAGTTAGCTGAATTCTCCAATTTATTTTTATTCTCTGACTTGATTAAAGGAGCTGATCTGAACTTACCTGTTTCGCGATTGATAGTGCTCTTGTAAATGATATCTTACAACATGGTATGGAGTCAAGCATCTACTACTCAAAGTATACCCAGCATTACCAAGATAGTGCTTGCCCTCAGGAACAGTAAATACTTTAGTTAATGTATCTTTAAAAACTCTCCTATCATGAGCAGAGCCCTCCCATCCTGACAGCACAAAGCAAAAGTACATGCTGAAGGCACTGGCTGGAAACATAATTTGGAAAATCTGTCCCTTATGGGTACGATAGATGGAGACATAGGCATTTGGAACCTGAGCGGTAATATGTGTTGTATCAATAGCACCTAGTACATCCTTGAAAAAAGGATAAAACTTGGGGTTCTGACGAACGTTCTATGGGCATTCATTTGCTGGAGGTCTGATTACCTCTTCTGCTAATGCTGTCAAGAACATGGTAAAAATATTTTATTCAATATATAATTAGCTTGCAAACAACTCTCTTTGGGAAGGAATAAGCAATTATAAAAATCAAGACTTTAAAAGCTTACCGGCTCACACAATCTGGATTATGCTGAAATTGTTCTTGTACACTACAGTTTGAGCTGTTATGCAAAATAGTCCAAAGAAATATAGATACTTGTTCTCTCACGACTATGTGCTGGGTGCTTTTCAAATGGCCATTATGTTCTAACAAATTACACAATGGAAAAAACTCTCTTCTCAACATGCGGAAAACTCCCTGGAGCCGTTGCTGTCTTGTATGTACTGATAAAAGTTCTTTCAAATAAGCTTCACCAGTAAGAAGGGAAGTGCGAAGTCTTCGAGGTTTAAACTGATTGCTGATATGTGCACCAACAGTGCTGATAATTTGAAGTAAATAGGTAGAATTGATATGAGGGTGTATATTTGTGTTAATGGATTTGAAGTCGGAGTTGGAGAGGCTTGCAATAGACGACAAGCTGTCTGAATCATGATCTTCGGCTATATTGACATTCAGTGGTATGAGTTCATCTATTATAACGAAAATAGGCGACAAAGGGTGCGTTAACTGCTTGATAAACCTGTCTGTATTTGAAATTCTTTTTCAACAAATAATAATATGGTTCTGGCCGTCTATACTGTCAACCAAATATTTTGCAACAGGGGACGCCTTGGCATTCAGCCACAAATTAAAAATGTTAAACTGAGTTCAATTTCCCAAGTATTGATAGCTATGTTTTCATTGTTCAAGCTACAGGGTTTCTATTTGTCACAACCCTGACTAAGCGAGGAATATGGTTTCACATGACTCATGGTTATGAGTCATAGGTTTGTGATTTGTTTCACATGACTCGCACTTGCGATGTCATAGTTATTATGTTATTGGTTGATGTTTTCACAGGACGCACGATTGTTGTCATAAGATTTATGATTTTCGCACATGACTCACATTATGGGTCATGAGTTTTACTCATGTGACGCGAGTTGCGCACATGACTTGTTATTTGGATTATGATTGGTTTAGGTATGTTGCGCAGCTGACTTGTTGGAAGTCAGCTGATGGATTTCACACATGACTCGCTACGAGTTATGAGGTCGCGTGACTCAAGGGTATGAGACACCAGGGTTAGGGTTGTGGGAGGAGCGCCTATATAAAGGGGCTGTGACCATGGAGTAGTTAACCACGCTCCGCGCCCTCTATTTTCCTGCCCAAAGTTTTTCAACACCACGTCGCTTTGTGCACGATCCCTTATCACAACAACCCCAGTTCCTCGCTTAGGCCTCGCGTCCCCAAGCACCCGCACCATGGCAGAGCCTGGTGATTCCTCCCTCTTCCGCCCCGAGGGGCCCCCTTCCACCCCCTCCGGCTCTCGAGTCGGGCTCAACGACAGACTTCTCTCCGTCTCCAGCATGATCAATTCTGCTAGGAACATCACCTCCCTCTCTGACACCCAACTCCCCTCACTCTCCGTCGCCGCCTTGGAAGAACTAACCGAGGGCGAAGCCACCATCATTCCTCTCCTCTGCTCGCTTGTTCAAGCGATCGACTCCTTTGGCAACGGCCTACACCTCCTGACAAACCATGTGGCTTCCCTATCCCAAAAGTTGGACAATCTCCCCCCTCCGGCATCCCTCACTTCTGACCTGTCACAAATCAACTCCACCCTCCGTGACCTGTCACAAAGGGTCTCGGCAAGGCCCCCCCCCCCCCCCCCCC
>QOVD01001131.1:0-12953 GCA_003521225.1 Tuber microsphaerosporum
GGGAGGGAGGGAAAGAAGGTGGGAAGGTGGGGCTTTAGTAAAAAAGTTTATCGTAGATGGATGAATGGACGGATGAATTTTTTTTTTGTTGTTGTTCCGTTCGGCTCCGCTCGGAGCGGAAAAATGTTTTTGCTGGGTTGGTTGTATCTTGTATAGTTAGCGGGCCGTGGGCGGACTACTATAGATTTTTTTTCGGGAGGTGCCGGTGGGGAATTGATGGCTTAGGATAGTACCGTATCAACGTGCTAGCTGCATAAGTATCAGACCGGAGCGTATCGTAAGAGGATGGATGAATATATGGATGGATGGGGTTACACTATGGTTTATTTAAGTTCAACATCATAGCATGGTACACATGATACAGTAGTCTAAGATATATCATGAGTGAAGGGAAGCTTTTCCATAAGATGGGATGGAGGAAGGTGTCGCTTAACCCCGTCCACCAGGGTACTAGTACTGTACCTCCCCACCTCGCCTACCTAATTATCCATTTACTTGAACTAAAAATATAAAAAAAACGCCGCGCAGTAAAAAAGAAAATGTAGATCGCCCTGGGACTAGAGTTTTTCTGCTTTTTTTTTTTTTTATTTGGTCGCAGTGTAGGGTTTACGCTTGCTGTGTGAACTTTGTGCCCCCCCCTTCCTCTCCCCCCTCGTTTATGCTAATAATAGGGGGGTTGCAGGGTGCGCATCACAAAGAATCACTCCTACTACTATGCTCTGTGCTTCACGTATAGAGGGCAGTCCACTTCTTTACCCAAGAAATAACCTATCGACAAGAATCTGCCCTAACAGAAATTATCCATTGTAGTATAATAATCGAGAAACGTCCCTCGCGCTTCCCTCCTCTTTCCTCCCTACTTGTGTATATATATTATAAAAAAAAACCTCCCAAGAAACGCCTTCTATATCGGGTCATTACTCCCCCTTCCATGGTAATCCCGCTCAACACTCCCCTAAATTCCCAAAAAATCTATATGCCTGCCTTTTACCTTCCTTTCCCTTCCCCTCCCTTCCCACCCCACCCCACTAAGAACCCAACACCCTCAGAATATAATTTTCAGATTCACGCGTAGCAGTAGTAGTAGCTAAACTCCACTCACGCACTGATACAAGGAGGTAATAGATACATACATTTTTCAGAAACACACAAGCCCAATGAATTTTTTTTGCCAAACTCCCACAAGAAAAATAAGTAAAGGAGCAAACAAACATATAAGAAAAGAAGAGGGGGGGGCATGAAACGCAGCCAAAGATATTGTAAACACGGAACCGTAAAGTACTAAAAATACATAAGAAGCGAAGAGGAGGAAAACGGGAAATACTAAAGAGAAAATTTAATGAAGAAAACCGATGAGCACGAAGAGGGGGGGGATGTTATTGGTACTGTGATCGAAATTATTTAAATGAAGAAGCCCTTGAGGTGAAGAAAGATCTGAGACCCGTAAAAGAGGAAAAAAAAACCAACAAACAACCCGGAATACAATGAAATGAAAAAATTAAGCAAGGTGAGGCGTAAAGAAATGTGGGAAATATCCCAGAAAATGCCCAAAGTCCACATCAGCTCCTCTCGCTTCTCCGCTCCCTCAAAGTAAGCACCTCTCATAGTTCAGAAATTCGCTTTAGTTACTAGAAAATGTGACCTGCAAGAGAAGGAAACGATTAGTAGAGAATTTCTCAACAAACATAGACGCCGCCTCCTCCAGCCATTACCTCTGTGACACCTGTTGGGGGAGGAGGAGTCACATCCTTTGGAGGACTAGGCCTCGGTCTCTTAGGGTCTCCTCCTCCGCCGTCGGCCACCATATCAAGATTTCCACTGGCCTCTTCTGCCTCTTCCCGACGTCTCTTTCCAGGGGTGGCAAGAGGTGTGGTTCCGATCATTGATGTACCGGCACTTGTCCCAACATCATCGGCCACGGCATTCATCGCAACCGGAGGTGTGAAGGAAGATTCAGAAGCAACTTCTTTATTCTTCTCGGAGCTAGATGAGGATTCCGGCCTATGGCTACTGGAGGAACCCTTTTGTTTTTCTCGCTTGCGGCTGTCCATTGATAGCTTGTTGTTTCTGATAACCTTCTCAATGTAGGGTTTGACAAATCCCTTGACCTTTAGGCGTTTGTTGTCAGACTCAAGGAGGAGATGGGGGTTGGCGATTTGACGTCCATCTTTCATCTCTTTTTTAACGAGGAGTTCTGTGATCTGAGGATTCGCCGTCAGTACATCACTCCACTATATCTGCTCTCAAGGGGGGTAAGACTTACATCTTTTGCGTGCTTCTTTACAAGGTCCCTGCCGCCTATTTGCGATTCATATTTGTTCACGGCATTTGCCACAACTGTAGAGAACTACCCAGGGCAATTAGCACGAGTTGTTGGAGATTTTATCATTATAAAAACTTACAGTTCTTATGAGAATCTTTTTGGTTTTCTCATCATCGTAGATTTTCGGCGGCTTAAGCTTCTCAGCTTCTCTTTGAGCCCTCTCCTTCTCCTTGAGCATTTCCTTTGCTCGCTTTGAATCGGCCTCCTTTTCTGCTTGACGTACTCTCTCTTCCTCCTTAAGGCGCTCCTGCTCTTGTTTATTCAATTTCTCAGTAGAACGGGAGCGAGTGATGTCGTCAATAATCGCTTGTAGGGCTATTCGTTTCTGATCTTGCGGAATGTAGTGATACTCCGCAGGACGTGAGGGGAACTCTCCAGGGCGCGGGGGAGGTGGTGGGGGGTGTGGAAGTCTCGCATCAGAGTTACATGGCTCTTGTGGAACCTCCCAGCGAGCTCTCCCATCGTTAGAATAATAGTAGAATTTTCCGTCAACAGTATGCGTCTTATGCCAGCCCCATGGTAGATCTCTGCGTGGCTTGTCATTGTGCCGTTGAAACTGCTCTGCGCGGGGTCCGCGAGGAGGTTGGTTTTGAAAGCCAGATTTCGCAAATGGCCTTGGTCGATTCGGACCATTTGGTGTTAACGGTTTCTCCAATTGCGGCGAATTCGACTTCGATTTTGAACTTGATTCCCTCTCGTAGGCCTGGTACATCGACCTAGTTCGCTCCATGTCTGCCTTGCTTCTCCTCGGGATGCGGAACCCGGTCTCCAAACTGCTCCACACTTCCAAGAGGGCCTTTGATGCCTCCTGAACACGTTGATCCTCTGCAGTGCTGAGTTGTTGTACTGTCGGCTCGATCTTGGAACTTGTAATCTTATTCTTAGTGATGCGAGGAAACTTCATTAAAATGTCAAGAGCCATTAATACGATGTTCTCGTCCGATTGATAGTCGTGGAGAATTTTGCCCATAATCTGGTAGCCATGCATCTTCACCACGCGCGCCGGAACGGCTTCATCCTCACTAAGTTGAATTCGGTGAAGAAGTTTGTTGACTATCCATTTCTCCTTGCAATGCAAAAGAGAAGACATGACCTTCGTAACATCCGCTTCGCCAAGCGGTTTTGACTGTACACTCTCGACATAGTCTTCATCGTCTCCATCAGTCTTCTTCGGACGTCGACCTTTCTTCGCTGTCGCAGTCGACCATTCCTCACTATCTTCTAGCCCCAAGGCCTCGATGATGTGGTGTGAAAGCTTTGGCGCCGCCCCATCTGTCTGGGTTTTACCTCCAATATAGCCGAGACAATTGGACTCCCCGCAATAACAAGGCTGCGGTTCCGCACCATATCTATCGACATTGTAATCAAACACCAACTCCTCGCCAGCTCTTACATCTCGTTTAGCGAAGATACCCATCCGCAGCTTTTCCCCAACGACCCACTTATCGATAAAACAATTCGGATTGCACGAGTGATTGCAGAACCGAGCAAGCCCTCCCTTCTTGGTAGCGTCGATAAACTCATTCTTTCCCAGGGACATGAAATAGAAGTGTTTAATTCCTTCCGAGTCATACCTTTCCATCCTCCTGCGAAACTTGTTTTCATCGATAACCTCGCCTACGTATTCGTACAAAAAGGTGTTGGCCGAAATGTCGGAATTCGCTCGGAGACCAAAGCCCTTCTTCTCTGTTTTAATAACGGAGACATCGGCATATTGGCGCTTCTGAAATCGCTGGTTCTGACAATCCTGACCGCAAGCGCGGTCGTCTTGAGTGCATTCCATAGATGTCATCCGATTTATGCAATCGGAATTGTCACCACACGCGGCATTGCATTCGCCATCTGCGTTGCGACGGTTGAATGTAAGCGAAATGAAAACCCAAACACAAAAAAAACTCGGAAGTGAGAGATCACGGCAATATAGGGACGGGGAAACGAAGAGACGATAATATCACTTACCCCATTCCGTTCTACACTCGCAAGACATGACTTCACCATCCTGTCCGGAGTCTCCAATTGATTTTGTACTGTAGATACATTCATCGATGAGAGAAAAGATCGAAGTCGCTTCTTGGGTGCTGTCGGGAAAATCAGTGAAAAGAGTTGGCGGTTTCCTAGCTGGTTTCCGGGGCGCTGCACGCTGAGATTTTCGAGGCGGCGTTCCATTCCCCTGCTTTATGCTCGCTTCACTGCCTTGAGATGATGGCGTATTTCCCCGAGACGATGCTTTTGACGAGCCTCTACTAGCCTCCATCTTGGGTTCGTCAGGGACAGCCACCTTCGAATACCTTCCCACTCCTGCTGAGCTACATCTGGGCGAGTCACCGAGGTGTATATTCCTAACCCCCTCACTTCCTGGACTTGGAGAACCGTTTACAGTCCCCTCTAACATTTTTTTTGCGTTCTCAAGATGTGGTGGTGGTGGTTGGAGTTGGAGCGGTTGTTCTTGTCTTGTGGGGGAGACGGTGGATGAGTGGTGGTGTCCTGTCGGGTCGTCGTCCCCGGTGTCGCTCCTCCAGGCTCGAGGAGCACGCCGACCACGAAATGCCCCCAAGAAAAAAAAACCTCAAGCCCTTTGAGGAAAACAAGTCAAACCAAACAGTTCAAAGATCGCGACACGCGAGGTAAATTGACTGTGCTTGTTCCTATCAAAGGACGGTTTCTCTTTTTTTTTTTTTTTTTTTTCGTTTTTTTTTCTCGAAACGATTTGCGATAAATTTTTGACTCCCGAGCCGGCTTTGATTCTCGTGAACAACCGAAAGGAGAGAGCGACTTCGACGATAGAATGGTCAGCTGCCAGCGGTCAGAGCGATTAACAGATCAAGCCCCGTCGTTTCTGTGGTTGTTTTTGGGAGGGGGGGTGAATGTGGAGGAGAGCTCGCTCTGGAAAGACGAGAAAGGGAAGTTCAACGAGTCTTCGGCACAAACTCCCCCCTGTCGCGCGGTCGTTTCTTTTTCCTCTCTCTTTTGTGCCCTTTTGTTCTCCACCTTCACTTTTTCTTTTCTTTTTCTCTTTTTTCCCTTCTCACTTTTTATCTACAAACTTCACGAGTCCTTTTTCTGGGGGAAAAAAGATAAAAAAGAAACACCCGGATATTGCGCGATCAAAAGTAAACGTTTGTTGTCTTTCCCCCCCCCCTTTTTTTTTTCTTCAAAAAAGCTTCTGTTTTCGCACAACCAATCTGTTGTATTGATATCCTGCATGCCCTTCTCTGATCCGCCAATTCTGGCTGCCGACAATTGAGGCTCCCAAACCAAAGCTCGCTTCCACGGAATTTACCAAGTCTTGGCATCAACCAGCACCCCGCATGTCTGGACGAGCTGGACGAGCGCTCCATAACCAGATTCACTCTCGAGAAATTTAAGGTTGCAAGGCGCGTTTGCCATAGGAGTCGTGTTTTCATGGAACAGTGTGAATCTCGGTGTGCCTGTGGTTGCTGTCTGCACAGCCTACACCCTTCCCCGCTTTCTCTAGTTTCGAGCCTGCAGAAGAGAGGCCCTCTGATCACTCGAAATCACTCGTAGCCGCACAGTCAAAGCACCTAAAACAGGGAGCTAGACAATACGCTGGCCCATCAACAAATCTAGAGATGGTAGTAGCCTTTGCGGGCTGTGGCCTAAAATACCCCCAGGCACCGAGCTCTCAATGACCAGATTCGTGTCGCCAGAGGCCCACTAATCCCCTGATTCGTTACAATGCTTGCTTCACTCTGGTATGGAAATTTAATGTTTATGTAAAGCTCGAGTAGGTAGACTTGTGTAAAAATCTGCCCCGGATAACTAGACAAACTGTGTGCGCACAGCAGTTTACTGAGATCCGACGCGAAGCAGACTTCCAATCATCAATACAGACAAGGCACTGGTCACCAGATGGTATTTTGCAGCAGTGACCCAAGTCTGTACACATTAACCCTCAATCTGTAACACTTGCAAGGACACACTCCCAAAGCGTTTCCCAGAATCGCGTATAGTTAACACTAATGACGCCCCTAAAGAGCCCAGATACCCAGATCAATACCTCATACATCCTGCCCACTCTGCGTTAGCGCTCCACAAAGCCTGCCGTAGTTGTACAGTATGATATCTTGCGCAACTTGACGTAGCCTATCAATATCTTCTCAACTAAACAAAGAATACATCCGGAAGGCGAGCATTCATGGGGGAGCAGGCAGCGTTTAGACTATGGTGTCACGGCAAATATTGTAACACCATTCCCTATGCACCTCCCACTTAAGTTTTCCAGGAATACTGGAGTCTGTCCGATTACTGGAAATGTTGGAAATGATATTTTTTTGGGAAATGAAAGCGCCACAATATTTAGAGGGTTGAAATTTAGTGGTGTTTTCGGCAAACGTCTCCCAACCAGACACGACGGCCAACTTTGCAAAAAAAAACGAGATGATGTTTTATTCCCCAAAACTTTGGTCTTTTGTTACCTCTAGAATATATGATACGTTGATCTTACCTTGAGGGGGGCGGAAAACGGGGCCACTCATCTGACAGCCAGTCACCATTGCCAGGGGCGAGCAGCAGTGGGCAGGGTTAATGAAATCTGTGGTCTACCGTCTCTGCAGGTGAACCATGGTATCACACTATAAAACAGGGATCCCAGTGCTACTACAGGAGCAGTCCTACAATTAATAATCACGACTCGGTCATACTCTGTGCGTGGAGTAACCTTTAGACCCACAAATCATCAAGAAGTAAAAGATGTTCACTAGTAATCGCGATGAAACTGCGATCAGGAAATTTGGAAAAGAACCAAATTGTGCAATGTTGCTAGCATGAGCATTGCGCACATTCATTAAAGGAAGCTACTGTCTGGTATATAAACTACCGGTTAGGCAAGATAGCTCTCGAAACTGAGATAGATAGATAGGGGCATGCGCTCCTTGAATCTACCCAACATGGCCTTGAAGCTGTCCGAAAGGGGTAACTACTCGCTAGCTATTGGCATAGATCGACCATGGGAGACTACCGAGATGAGGATCTTAAGTGGATTTAAAAACCAATGCCTGCATCTAGAAATGTAGGCAGAGGAAAATTAACAGTAATGAAGTCTGGCTGAGCGATTGCCCTCATAGGCTGTAGCACCTCTTGCCCAAGTTCCAAGAAATGTGATATTTAATAAAAGAATGAATATGGTGTTGAATGCGAAATCGGGAGGGCTGGGGAGGGTACAAAGGGACCTTATCCAAGACCACTGTGCCCACAAAGAGTAGCAGAAGATTGCAAACAAACCATCCCTGATCGAGGGAGAGAGAGGCAAAGGCCTGATAGCGATCTTCAATTGGCCCAATTATTCTGTACGCCGTTGTGGTACACAATAGTAGTCACGTTTGGTAAGGTTACCAGATTACAAGGATCCTCAATCTATTCATCCCGCGCAATGGCCACATGTTTGTAACACTCACAATTAATGCTGCACCACCCGCGAGTAAATGTAAGGAACGGACTATCCCTATGAGGATTTAACCGAAAAGAAAAAGATACGGAAAAAAAGGCAACCCTCCGAAATAGGGCAATCAACCAAGGTGCTCTTTTTGGCCACTTCATCATTTTTTATCACTCGTTCAGATCCCCGAGTAATATGGCGGAATCGGAATTACCAAAAACTCGGGATCCTATCCCGTTGGTGATCGCAGCCCTGCCGTAACGGCCCTTGGACGATCATTTACAAATCAGAAATGTACAATATTCCCTCCAGCAAGTAGGAGGAGCGACACCACAGACGATCCCCCCCCCGCACCCACCCATCCCCTTCCAGCAAGTAAGCCGTCTCGCCTACACCCAGCCGCAACCCGCACCTCCTGAGTTTCCCATCATAGCCTATCCCCCTCTCACTCAACTTCCCGGTCTAAATTCCCATACTCCAATCATCGCATTCGCCACCGGGAACCCCCTGGCCACCAATGGATATCTATTCCTCCTCCTTTCTTCCTCGGAACCCTAGCCCTCACCATGGCACAAGAGGTAACCTAAAACGAGCTAGGATTACACCAGCGTTCAGCAACAGATCTGCTAATTGATTGGATCGATCCAAAACATGGTGCCACAGGGGGCCGCGAAAAGCTTATGTTGATTAACCTTAAGAGTCTGACGCAAAACGCGCATCTGAATCTTACCTTTGCAGCTGTGCCTGAGGAAGGAAAAGAAAGAAAAAAAGAGCCCTGAATGGGGGGGGGGTTCACGTGACCTGCCCTGCCGGCCGGTTGGAATATGGATATGAGTTTGGTTTCGTTCTGTTTGGGTTCGCGATAAGGAGTCATAGGGTAAACCATAATACCAAGTTTATATTCGCAGGTTGGCAGTGTGAGGAGGAGGAGCTTGTTGTTGTTAAGGGGTGTCCAAACTGCTTTTTCCTCCAGGATTGAAGCCAAGCCAGCCATGTCTATTGTTTGTAGTAATTTATAGGAATCGAGGCGTGATCATCCATCATGTTCCTTCCTTGCACACTATCATATATTCGGTAATCTACAATACGCCAGATGGTTTATCGATAGACATACCCACACCAAGTGATCGGCCGGGTAGTTATCGCGCACGTTATCTGTCAGGGTATCAAAGCGAAGGTTCTTCCCAGCCTTAGATTAAACCACGGACGCAGGAAGAGTGCCTGTCTCGGGTATTATATTTTCCTGAGAACTTGTGTTACCTACCTACCTTCCTTCCCACCTCCCACCCTCTCGATAATATCTCTCCCCACAAGAAGACTCCGCTCCTCCCAACCACCTGTGCTCGTCCTGTGCTCTACCCCACCATCACCAACAGACCCAACGCTACACAAGAAAAATAACAACAATAGTAATAAATAACAACAATAGTAATAAATAAATAATAATACGATACCCAATGACACCTCCTCTTCCTTCGCCAACCCACAAACCAACCACCCACCCACCTTCCTCGCTATATTACAACACCCCCATCTCAATCCGCCAACTCACGCACCAACACGTTATTACCATTTGTTCGTATGCACAAACAACTTCGCTTCCCGTTCCTTTTCTAGACACCCCTCACCAACCACCACCACCTCGTCCCGAAGATGTGGCCGCGAACAGCACCTCGGGCTTATCTTGTATCACCTGCGGTCCCCCCCTCGCTCAGCCCCCGAGGATCTCCGGGGTTTTTTTGCCAACTCATTTTTTCTTCTCTCTCGCTGCAACCATAAACTTGAAATTAGGGTAACGGCACCGGTAACCCCATTTCGCACATGCCCTATCATTTATCACAATTCGATTATCTATTAGTAAGTTGGAGAGATTCACCGGTGCGCGTTGGCGAAGGTGTTGGTCATCTTTGGAGGGTAGGTATCATAGGCAGGTAGGTGGGATCAACAGCTGATGAAGTGTGCTAGCAGTGCTGGCAATGGTGGAGATCCTAGGAATACCTTCCGTCCCGATGGATGGACGGGTGGACAGACGTGCCGTAGGGGTTCGCCGAAGGGCTCGGAGCGGGAGAAGGGACATCCAACACTAACCTCCAAGTTGCACTGTACATGTAGAAAAAGTTCTGCAGTCCCCCCGATTTACTCCGCTGCATCGCTTTAGCGACGCATATCACCGAAGGCCTAAGGCTTAGCCATTAATTTACCGTAAAAAAATGGCCTTTTTTCTTTTTATCGAGGTAACACATCATAAGTCTCGCGCATAATACATTATCTTTCAAAGAATGGAAGTGATAATAGCATTGAGACATCGAATCGAGCGATCACTAGCATGCGAAGGGTAGAGATTCTATGACATGGGGCGGGGAGGGGGGAGGTTCCCCCTCAGCTTTCATGCACGATGTTATCATAAGTCAGAAGTCTTCTTTCTGTAGTAGGGCTCGGAAGACTTTATGCTCCCGTTCCGAGATTTTCGATATTCTTATCACAACGCATGAAACACATCATCATTAAACTTTGTAGATTATATTGTATTTTGAACCGGGGAAGCTAGGGCTATTTAAATGAGTCAATATAATACCCGTAATCTGGGCTCCAACTACCCGGATTCGAGGGAGCGTGGATAGGTACCATATTATAAAGATGCGTAGTCATGTGATCGCGCTTGAACAAACCCTGGATGCCGGTATTGCTGCGATGCAAGTCGCTCCCAAGGAACGTGAGTAAGTTACCGATATGGTAGAAGTTGCAAATTCCAGTTAGCCTCTTTCATCCCGGTGGGAATTATCCCCCCCACCTCTGCGCTATCTTATCCTGCCGATGTCATCTCACTTACATTCATTCATCCAGTCATAACAAAGTAGACTAGCGGTCACGCCACGGAGCATAAGATAGTGGCGAAAAGTTCCAAACGAACCCAACCTCTCATAATACTCAGCTCTCATCAACTAGTCCAAACCCGAACGACAGCCTCCACCTCCAACCCCACATCTCAACCCCCCAAAATATATTCCGGCAGCCACCGATAATTATACCAGTACCAGAGATCTCACACCCTCCACACCCTCACTACGAGCGAAACTAAACCTTAACCCCATCTTTTACCGAAAATAAGAAAAACATTATTATATCTAAACCAATAATCCGGTAAGTATACAGTACAGATATAGTGCTCCGCGTCACAACAAACTTTTACAATATCAGCCCCCAAACAAGAACAGGACAGGACAGAACCCCTCCGTCGGAAACTTATATACCTAACGCCAACAAACTCTTCTTCTTCTTCTTCTTCTTATAATGTATCCATCATAGCCGACAAGGGATGGAGGGAGGACTTTTCTACCGTAAGCCCCGCCAAGTAGGATACCTAAAGTTTTCCGTATCATCATGAGATATCACTCGAGTATATGAGCCTCCATTGTGGAAGGCGGAGGGGAGTATTATAGTGGGGATAGTGTTTTTATTTTATTTTTATTTTTATTTTTTATTCTATATTCCTAATTTGTCCCCTCTCTTTCTTTCTTACGCGTGCGTGACATTCTTTCCTTTCCCTTCCTTCCTTCCTGCTCATACCGATAAGCGGCTTGTATCTATGTATCATGTATGAATATGTACTTGTATAGTAGATCGGTATGTTTGTGTAGTACGGTAGATAGGTAGACTATGTAGGTATTGTACCTATAGTAGTCCATAGCCATCGCCATCACATCCCCAACATTTACTCTGAAAAAATAAAAATAAAAATAAAAAACATCAGAAAAACAATTTATTTTATTTCTAAGATAATATTATGTGCCGCCGTAGCTAACTAACTAACTAACTGACCCTTCACTGCTACTCTTCTCTATTAATTGCCGTTTTTAGAAGCTCGTGCTTGCAGTACATACAGTCCCGACCGACCTATGATACAGCCGCGTGAGCGAACAGAACCGCACTCCCTCCTTCCCTCCACGAGTGACATCCTATGAATAATCTCACTACGGATAGCCTCGCCCATCCCACCCATCCTAACCCAGGTACAGCGCAATACCCATAGTAACCACTAACAAGTACTAGCACAATACAACCCTACACCCTCGCACACAACCCCGACCATGGCAACCACCACTCCCTTCCCTTCCATCCCTTGCTTCCCTCCCTCCCTCCCGCAGTGTAATGTACTCGAGTAGTGCAAACAGGCAGAAAGAAAGAAAGAAAGAAAGAAAGAAAAAGAAACGAAAGCATTTTTTGGCGCCAGGGCGGGAATGACAAACTTGCTTACTTATGATACTTACTTAAGTAATTGCGCATAATTTGCTTGTGACAGTTTTGCTTATCTTGGATGATTGAGATATGCTGGGCTGATCCCGAGATCGCTCGCTAAGGGGCACGGGGGCGGGGACGTAACGTACCTGATCCTACAGTTAATCTTCCTACCGTACTGCACTTGGAAGGGTTGTTTCTATTTATTTATTTTTTGTTATTATTATTAATGCGGGGGGCTTCGTTTCGTTTCGTCGTTTTTGTTTTTGTTTTTTTTCCCTCTGATCCCCTTTTTGTTGGGGGGGGTGCTTGAGCTTTGTAATGTAAGGTAAAAATTTAATGGAAATAAACACCCTCGCGCAAAGTGGTTTGTTTTGCTTTGTTTGTGGTGTGCTGTGCTGTGCTGTGCTGTGCCCTGAAGGCTTTCCAGTAACCAGTAACTCCAGTGCGGTACAGTACAAACTAAACATCACCGTCGATCGGTGGATTATTGTTATCGTTGTCATTATTATTACTACTATTATTATTTTAGTTTAGCTTAGTTCAGCTTTGTTTTGGTTTAGTTCAGTTTCCCCTTCCCATCGCTCGGTTCCTGCTGTTTCCAGAGTGGGGTGTGAAGAGAGAGGGGCGGTGGGTGGGGGAAGCTGTGATGGTACCGAGGGTTCGGTTTTGAATTACCGAAGGCGAGGTGGGGCGGGGGGATGAGTACGGTACTGTACGAGGATGAAAATGGTAATTAATTAATTAATTAATTGGGGATTAACTCCCATTCGCATATCTATCATCCAATGAAAACAAAGACGAAAACAAAACCTGCCCTCTCCGATCAATTCATTCTCTCATCCATTCATTCCATGAATAACCGCCCCACCGCCGGTCTCCGAGCAGTGAAACAAAGAAAGAGAGAAAGAAAAAAAAAATGACATGTAACTTACCTTCCCATCCCAGCAGGTCCCAGAAAATCCCAATTCCTGTACGATACTATCATTCGTACCGAAC
>QOVD01001132.1:0-20406 GCA_003521225.1 Tuber microsphaerosporum
GAATTCGAAAGGATTCTTAAAACCATCATTTCTACAATCCCAACAGCGCCCCTCCCCCCACATACTCCACTCTCTTCACTCCCTCCCTCCCGTCTCAACCCAGCCCCAAAAACTTCAGTGTCAACCTTCTCTCAAAGCCTCTTTATAAACAACCTCACTTCTCCACCTCCCTCTCCCTCCTCTCCCCACCAAGGCATAACAGCCGAAACTTCCTCCCTCTTCCAAACCCTCTCCACCCTCCTGGCCGCGCACGGAGCCTCCTTCGAGCACATAACAACCTGCATCCTCCTCCTCCGCCAAATGTCCCACTTCCCCTTAGTCAACTCCACCTACTCCACCTACTTCACACGCCCCCTCCCCCCCTCCCGAATCTGTATTTCCGTCGGCGACCTCCTCCCACTAGGCGTAAACATAATGTTGAGCGTAACAGCTGACCTCTCCTTCTCTCCATCCCAGCTACGTCGGGGACTGCACGTCCAGAGTAGGTCATACTGGGCACCGGCGAACATAGGTCCCTATTCACAGTCTATCACTTCCTTCACGGGGTGGACATCGCTAGCGGGAATGATCCCGCTGGTGCCGGCTAACATGGAGCTACTTAACAACGCAGAGACAAGAGAGGAGGTAGTGAATCAGGCAGTACTAGGATTACAGCATATGTGGAGGGTAGCGAAAGCGGCGGAAGTGGCAGGGTTTTTAGGCTGCGTTGTGTTTATCACTAGGTATGAGGCGGTAGGCCCCGTGGTTGAAGCCTGGAAGGGGGCTTGGAAAGGGTGGAAGGGAGAGATTGGATGGAAGGGGTTTTGGTCATCTTCTCAGTCATCTTCTAGGATGGAACGGGATGATGAAGGAGAAGAGGAAGAAGAGGCGGGCTTCAGCCCTCCCCTAATAATAGCCCAAACCTCCTCCCTCCCCCGCTCCTCAACCTCCGAATGGGCTGGTATAGCAATCGATGGGCCCTGGCTACACAAGTTACAAACTGCCTATAACTCAACCCTCTCCCCACCCTCGTCCTCCCTTCCACGCTTGCATGTAACTCCTCAAAGCACAACATACGGTCCCAACGCCCCGCACTCCCCCACCGGCGGACTACAAATGTTCTGTCTACCCCCCTCATTGCCTGGTGCCCTAGCTATCGAAATAAAAAGAAGGATTAGCGCGGAGCAGATGGAAGCGGGAAATGCTACCGTGTATGTGTCGGCTGGGGTGGCATCCGTGGGGGAGTTTGACGCGGCGTGGGCGGAGTGGGTGGGTGATGGGATTGGTATACAGATTGTTCCTGTGGAGAGGGTGTGGGATGCGGAGGGGAGAGAGATGGGGGCTGCGGCTGCGGTGAGGTTGGGAGGGAAGGAAAACTTTTGAGAAGAGAAGGTGGAGAAGGGGATGATTGGGTGTGGGATTGTAAATTTTGAGAGCAAATAGGTGTAGTGTAGACACGAGTTTACATCCGATGTCCGGGTGATTAGATGCTAGATTTATGGGAGGAGAGGAAGTGTGTATTATACTGGGGTGCTTCTTTGAACCTGCCAGTTTCGCTGTATTTACTTCTTAACCCTCTTCCTTCCTCTCACCTCTCGCAGCGCAGTATCAATTTACCAAGGCTATCATTACTCGTCTTTCTCAAAGGCAATCCCAACCAAATGATATTTTGTGTGTAAGGATCGTGCGCGCTAACTTAGAAGCGATTGAAAGGTGATATTAAAATTTACCGCTGCTCATTAATAAAACAATACATGAAAGTAAGCGGAACAGCCTACAGCACTCACCAATTATGATTCCTCGAACGTGAGATGGGCAATAACCCAAACTAACATTTTATTCTCAACAATCCCACTGAAAACATTCAAGCCACAACACTATTCGTACCCTTTGCCACACGACAGGAGCGATATAACCGAGCCTAGCGCAAAAGCGATAAAAGGACTTTCCGTCAAATTAACTAAACCACCAGGCCTTCGAACAAAAACACAATTCTCAGAACGAACCAAAAAAAAAAAAAAAAAAGAGAAAGAGAATGAATGAATGAACGAAAGTGCAGGGATCATCACATATGAGATTCCGCCCCTCCGAGCCAGGTAGATATTTTCGGAAAGGCCAGAATCTGATAGAAAAGTCCCCTCTCCCTCTCCCTCTTGTAGAAAGAATCAGATCTAAGGATCGGGAGACCACCGGGGCAAGAGTTACTCCGGGAAGTCAGGATACCGGTATTATAGCGATATATCTTCGTCGACCTCCTGGAGGTGCGCCTATTCTCATGAGTGTCCCCGAGTGTTGTATTCTTGGCCAACTATCCTGATCTTTAGAGTTTTGTACTGTGCCAGTGCTTTTACTGGCATCACACGGTACAGCTAGTGGCCTTTCTCGGTGTTGGGTGATACTATTGGAAAACTGATATTGCCATGGGTAAGCACTAGTGCTTAAGGTTTCTACTTATTATACCTTGAATAGAAGTCGTTCTTGGGAGATGGGCTCTAGCCCAATTTTGTGATAAGTTTTCCCGCCCAATTCTCTCCCTTTTGGCTCTACTGCGGAATGTTGACTCACTTATTGTTGGAGGCATCACCGTTTATTGTGCTGGATCTACTGTCTTGGAGGAATCTGGTATTGAGGTTAGGTTTCTCCTTTACGAGTATCATACTATGTTGAGAAATATTGAGAGAAAAAGAACACTTTGACATGCGAGGAAATCGAGATTTGGAACCTGGAGTTCGGACTGAGCGTTTAAATTAGAATTCTTGTAATAATACCGAAATCACTGTGGATTGAGCACAGGATCTCCGGAACAAAATAATTTAAAGTTATAGCCTTTCATCCTCACAGAGCCTAGTGTTAGAGTGTCAGATGCCGGTGGGGCCAGGTAACCAACGATCAAACTATACAGCCCGTAGTCTGTAATCTCATGATCACCTTCCCCAGATGTGATATGGCTCTTATGTCAGTTAAGCCGTATATCACCCAAGAGGGAAAGAAAAAAGGTAGAATACAAACGCAATTATGGCCATGAATCCAAAACCAGCTCAGTCTACACTTTCGGGGGCATAGTTCCCGGACACAAGCCATCGTCTGTCGGGTAAAAAGCACCAACAAAAACTCACCAAAACGGCCTAAATTTGACCTAGACCAAATTAGCACACGGCTCCAAGAACCCCAATACGAATCATTACTAAAATCCTCCTGCTGGTAACTAGGGACTTGGTGATTTAGTGCATGTCCCTTGAGTTGCGATTAATTGCGAGGAAGCCCTTGCGCAGGCAAGAAAAACTTTAGGCGCACAAATGTTTGTGCCAAGTCTCTGAATTCGTATCGGCGCCCATCGAACAAGGTACTGGTACTTCATTTGAGGATCCCGATTGCTACGGGCCCGCTGGCGGCGAAAGCCATGTCTGATTCAACTAGGATTCTGGCCTTGTGAAGTCTGGGCTAGCTCCTGATACCCTGAAGTGATAAATAATCAACTGGGATGGAAATGGCGTTGTTGGGTGGTGGTGAAAATTCCCACTTTTGATGGAAAAAGCATAGGCGACGATGACCTTTGTCACCGCGCTGTATCATATTAGTAAAAGGTTCAAAAGAGAATGGGCAGGCGGTAAAAGAGGTGGAGGATTGTCTTTGTATATGTGGTTGCGGGAGTAGACAGTCGTTCATGAGGAGAAGGGTGGAGGAAATATCCACTATGCAGGGCAACCAGAAGTGTCAGCACTTCCTATGGAGACTGAAATAAAGTCCAGAGTCGAGAAGGTAGCTGAGGACTCGAGACTGAGAAGTGAACAATTTTAGAGGTATACTACAGCGCCTGGGGCTGGGGAGCGGCGAGATCATGTAGTATCACTCGAGGAGGAGCGAGTTTGTATTTTGGAAATTACGCTAGCGCAACATACAATATAAAAGCATATAATGGCAGGCCTCCTCTTCAGCAACCAATATCCCCCACATCCTAATGCTCCCATTGCCTATTCCTCTGCGGCTCTAGCCTTAGCGTCTTCAGCGCCTTCTACCGCCTTCCCCTCCTCCCCGCTCTCTTGTGTAACCCAATCTCTTGGCTCATCCCCAGTGGACGAAAGGCCTCTCGAGCATCCGCTATGTTTTGATGCCAAACTCGAGATCCTGAATCTTTGTCCTCTCTGGTTATAAGCTCCTAAGCTATATGTCGGTAGTAAACCCATTGACTCGAATATACTCGCGCGGCCGAGCCGAAGTTGAGCACTGTAGCGATCTTGGGCATCTACCAGCTAACCAGAGAGCAAAGTTATTGAGTAAGTTAACCCCCTACATGATCGGCCTACCGGCGCTGATCAACTTCTGTCCCCGTGACTTCAACTCGGCCATGGGAGCACGCCCGTAGAAACATTTCGTCAAAGAGCACGAGAGATGCAAATGCCGTATCACCCGGCTAAACTGGAAATGGCGCAATAGCAGTCAAATGGAGTGTGGCTCAATAAGCGAGTGAGATCAAGCCTCTCTAGGAAACTCTTCCCCTCGAAAAAGTAAAGAAACCTAAGCAGAAATAGCTCTCTATGGAGAATTATCGCCAAAATCTAAATCTGAGGGGCAACTTTCTTACGAATCTCGCCCGCGGATTGAGCCACACTAATGCGGGAATGTTGAGTAGAAGAGAGTATCACTAACTGCCGATATTCTCTTAGCCAAAACTCAGTAAGAGTGCAAAACTGTCAAAAAATGCACTCATCCCGCGATAGAAGTGCTAGTAGATTCACTTATACTAAAGGTGGGATTAACGGGTTACAGCCTAAACGAGGAGTTTCCACTCATCATTTGTCAGGTGCAATAAACCCCCCCCATGCGGTATCCCAGGCGCTTAGCGCGTAGGAAAATATTTAAGAAGCCTAACTTAATTCGTAAACCACCACTTTACCATTCCTGGGATGAAGAGATTAGATAACCTGGCGAACTGGCCGGGCGGGAGCCCCACGAAGGCCGTCCACTGCAAGATGCAATATAACTAGATCAGATCTCAAAACATGACACCACGCTGTCAGTATCCGAAACGTCTAGAGGCCGTTGTTCAGTACACAAAACCAATTCGGTATCACCAAGGACCATCAATAGGCAAGTTGCACTTTACGCTTCGGTGATCTATTCTTCCATCCCCATGCCGAAATTCACAGAATTCCAGCAAGAGGACCGAAGGGGTATAGCGGAGGTCTTCTAACCCCGAGGAGCCGCGGGGAATTTACTTGAATAGGTGGTGTTATTATAATTTTAGGCAGAAGGTCTCGAGCTTGGTCCCGATAATACAAACGAAGGGACATTTATCATTGGAGTGTTTTATGTAGATGTCTTGGCTGTCGCACGATCTGACAAACTCTAGCTGCCCGAGTGCGCGTCCATGACTGTAGCCTGCATGTTTCCCGCGAGACTAGAATATTTTCCGAGAAAACAAGGCCCCCTCCAGCTGAGAAATTTGGTCCTCTCAAGTCATCAAATACCGGTACAGTATATAGAATCCACCAACAGAAGTTTTCATGTATTTTCAAAATTCATCGTCCCTGAGACCTCGGTTAGTTTCTAAACCCATTTAGCGAAAATTGACGGGAAGGGAAAATGAGCCCCGAGGCGGACCGAACCAGAGGGCAAGTAGCTTCGAATCCCATACCGCATGCATGTGTCGCAGAGAAATGCGCACCTCGCCAGCATCACCCCTCAAGCGCATAGACCAATAGACCTTAGTCATAACCCACCCTTTCCCGCTTCAGATCTGGAATTGCCTCCCCTCGCTTTCCGTGCCGCTGCTCTCTTTCAGCTAAATGAGAGCCTTTCTCCGCGCTACCCCGATCATACGATCGAGTCTCCTACACCCCCGCTCTCCAAGTCTGCTGAGAAACTACAGCTTCATCTCTCGACATCGTTCACCTACTACTACAACAACTACTACAACTACTACAACTACTACTACTACTGCTACCGCCGCTGCTTCACCTTCATATTTACAAGGCCAGCATAGATTTGTTGCGTCTTCCTTAACCTCTCGTCAATTTGTCCGACGCTGCTCTGCTCACAGAATGTGTCACGGTAAAGATGTTTCTGGCTCTGTCGATATTACTCAGGGGAGAGAAGTCCTGCCCGGGAATGTGAAACCAACCAATTACGCTGTTGAGCTCGAGCCGAGCTTCGAGACGTTCAAATATGACGGGACTATTGCAATTGAGTACGATCCCCGATTGTTGGTGGTTTCCAGAGTTCGTTAGGCTGATGATGCTCGTGATAATAGCTTGGAGGTAGTCGAGGAGAGCACCACTATTGCTGTCAATATTATCGACATTGATATCAAGGAGGTCTCTGTGGAATATGATGGAAGTTCTTACAGCCCTACTGATTCTAAGTATTTTTTCCTCCGCCTTGTTTTTGGCGTGATGGTGGGGATGCTAATTGGTTTACTGATAGTCACGACGAGGAAACCCAAACTATCACTTGGACTTTCGCAAAAACTATTCCTGCGGGTACCCAGGCTAGCCTTACTATCAAGTTCCAAGGGTCACTCAATGATAACATGGCTGGTGAGTTGATCTGACGGTTCATCTTTGGGTATTAGCTGATGGCATCCCAGGTTTCTACCGTTCATCCTATAAGGATGAGGAAGGAAACACCAAGTACATGGCTACTACCCAGATGGAACCTACCGATGCCCGGAGGGTGAGATTGATAATGCCCATCATTCTTAATGGTGAACATGATGCTTACAAGGCCCAATAGGCTCTTCCTTGCTTCGACCAACCGGATCTTAAAGCTACCTGGGATGTCACCTTGATTTGCGACAAAGACCTAACCGCTCTATCAAACATGGATGTCAAGGAAGAGAAGGAACTCGACAATGGAAAGAAATCCGTTTCCTTCAACAGAAGCCCCAAGATGTCTACTTACGTAACTACCTCCATACATCCCCCTAGTATCACACTCGTTTACAACTAACCTCCAGCTTCTCGCATTTATCGTCGGGGATCTGCGGTTTGTCGAGAACAACGACTTCCGAGTCCCCATTCGAGTTTACGCTACGCCAGGCTCAGAACATCTTGGAAATTTCTCAGCAGAGCTCGCAGCAAAGACTCTCGAATTTTACGATAAGACCTTCGATTACCCATACCCACTGCCAAAGATGGACATGGTTGCCATTCCCGACTTTTCGGCAGGAGCCATGGAGAACTGGGGTTTGGTCACATACCGAGTCGTCGACTTGCTCTATGATGAGAAGACCGCTTCATTGGACCGAAAGCAGAGAATTGCCGAGGTCGTGCAACACGAGCTTGCTCACCAATGGTTCGGAAACTTGGTCACAATGGACTTCTGGGAAGGTCTGTGGCTCAATGAGGGTTTCGCTACCTGGATGAGTTGGTACTCTGGGGATAAGTTTTACCCTCAATGGAAGGTTTGGGAATCATATGTTACCGACAGCTATGCAGGAGCTCTGGGATTGGATGGATTGAGGAGTAGTCATCCCATTGAGGTGCCAGTGAAGAAGGTTTCCGAGATTAACCAGATTTTCGATAGCATCTCCTACTTGAAGGGAAGTTCCATATTGAGGATGATTTCGGTCTACCTTGGTGAGGATGTTTTCCTGGAAGGTATCAGGAGGTACTTGAAGAAGCATGCATATGGGAATACCCAGGTTTGCGCCCCCTCCGATTTCGTTTCCCGTCCAAGACTAATTGTATAAGACCAGTGATTTATGGGCGGCTCTCAGTGATGCTAGCGGAAAGGACGTCGAGGGCGATATGGCGACGTGGACCAAGAAGATCGGTTACCCCGTCATTACCGTTGAGGAGCATGGTAGCAAGCTTCACCTGACTCAAAACCGCTACCTAAGAACGGCAGATGTCAAGCCTGAGGAAGACGAGACATTGTGGCCCATCTTCTTGGGTCTCCGCACCAAGAACGGCGTTGACGAGAACCTTACCTTCGAGACTAGAGACACTACGATCGACCTTGACGACCCGGAATTCTACAAGCTCAATGCCAATCACACCGGTGTCTACCGTACACTGTACCCTCCAGAGCGCCTTGCGAAGCTTGGCCAGGCCGCCGACCTCCTTTCTGTAGAGGATCGTGCAGGTTTACTCGGAGATGCCGGAGCCCTTGCCACGAGCGGATACCAGAAGACTTGCAGTCTATTGGATCTCCTTGTCGGTCTCAAGAACGAGAAGGAGTACATTGTCTGGTCCGAGATCGCCTCTAGAATTGGCAGCATCAAGGCTGCCTGGCTCTTCGAACCCAAGGAAGTCTTCAAAGGATTCAAGAAGTTCCAGAAGGACCTCTTTGCACCCATTGCCCACAAAATCGGTTGGGATTTCAAGCCTGAGGACAGTGATATCCTCCAGCAGCTCAAGGCATTGACTTTCGGTCAGGCCGGGTATGGCGGTGATGAGCAGGTCGTTGCTGCCGCTAAGGAGATGTTCAAGAAGTTTGCTGATGGTGATCCTGATGCCATTAATCCCAACATCCGCTCTCCGGTTTACCATATTGTGTTGCAGCATGGTGATAATAATGGCGAGAAGGAAGTTTGTTCTACCCACCCCTATAAATGGCGCCCACGATGCTTACTTTGTTTGTGATAGTGGGATATCATCCACAACGCATACCTGAATGGCCGTACTAGCGATGAGCGTAATGTAGCTCTCCGCACCCTTGGCCGCTCCGAGAACGCAGGAAACATTCAGAAGACCCTCAATCTCTGTCTCAACGGCGAAGTCAAGGAACAGGACGTAAATAACCCATACCCCACACACCCCACCCACCTACTAACGCATACAGATCTACCAACCAATCAGCGGTCTCCGCGCCCATGCCGCTGGCACGGAAGCCCTTTGGGCCTGGACACAAAAGAACTGGGAAACCCTCGTCCAGAAGCTTCCACCTGGCCTCTCCATGCTCGGCGGTGTTGTCGGCACCTGCACAGGAGGCTTCACTTCCGATGAGGCCATCGTAGATATCGAGAAGTTCTTCGAGGATAAGAGTCAGAAGGGATTTGATAGGAGCTTAGCCCAGAGCTTGGATGGAATTCGTGCCAAGGCTGCTTGGGTCAAGAGGGACGCTGACGATGTTAAGGCTTGGTTGAAGGTAAATGGGTATACATCCGCTGAGAAGTTGTAGACTTGCCTTGGTGCGTGCGCCTCTTTTTTCCAATGGCATCTAGAGTAGCTTTTTTAGAGCGAATATAGATGGTTTAGCAGGTTGAAATGCAGAGTTCTTCGGTGTGATATAGTAGTGATGCCCGCTCTGCACAAGGTGCCTAGAATGTTCGAAGTGAAAAATGACCACATCTGCAACACCGTACCCACCCCTTCCAACTCAATCGACCAACTAGCCTTCAACCGTGAAAAATTAATCTCTCGGCCATCACAAAAACATGAGAAAGCAATGCGCCAGAAGGGAATCGAACCCCTGCCAATTGCTTGGAAGGCAATTATCCTACCACTGGACCACTGGCGCTGAACATATTTAACTGCTCACTTTTGCACATAAGAGTGATTTTCTGGATATGCTTGACCAGTGCATGAAAAATTTTCTGGGCCTCAATCGATTATATTCCACGGGGCACTAACACAGGACCAGTCGATGAAAATCCCAATATTACGGTTTGAAACATGCATAGCAGCACCGCCAGAGTGGAATCCGGGCACGACCCGACAACACAAGCACCGAGGATTCCACCCACCTACGGTAACTTACCTAGCACAACACACCCCAAAAGTACGATAACCACAGTGCACACAAACACGACATATACCTTCTCATTAAAACTATTAACACTCCTACTACTACCGGTACTACAGAAAAGAAAGAAAAAATGTAAAACCCAACACTACCCACCCCACCCCATAAATGAACGAATGAAATAATGGGTGTTTCCGGTTTTTTTTCCTAAATTAATCTCGAAGACTAGGTTTTTTAAAAAAAACCCTGGCATCTATTTCGTAATTGGGAAAAAAAATTGTACGGTAGACGTGACAATTGTCTTCTTGCTTTTTTGATCTGGAGAGGGAAGAAGGAAAAGAAGGAAAGGAGAAGAAGGAAGATGGGGGAGATGTGGTGGATTTATACGGTACTCGGGTTGTCTTGGCGGTTGTGGGAGTTGGCTTGGCGGGGTTGTGTGTGGGGTGCCGGCAGACTAGGGCTTGATACCGGCATTGTGATTTAGGCGTCGGTAGTGTAGGGTGGTGGGTGAGGTACAAGTATCATATCATAGCATGAGGGGAGGGGATTTGGTGACTGGTTGTCTATGGTTTTTTTTTCTTCGAAGTTGGTGATTGATGGTGGCTTGATTGCGTATCTGGCATTCTAGCGTCCGGTCGCCCGATATGGTACTCGAGTATGATATCATTGACAATGAAAAAGAAAACTCAAGAAACTGGAAGAACTTACAAATTGACCTTTCGTGCCGTCCGCCATATATATCTACTAGTACGGTACTTGCTCTTAATATTGTTCCATCCTAGCATGATTGAATAGTTCCACGGAGCTTACTTCAACCTCCTTTTGTGCCCCGAATGTGCCTGTAACCACCTAAATCATACAGCGCTACACCTCGCACTTTAACCGGGGGTGCAAATGCCGTATATTCTTCAACCAGGTGATGCCACATATTTCCAACCATTGAGTTCGCTCAACTCCCTCCCTTACGAGTACGTGCAATAGCTAGATATTACATTTCTCCCGCCTCCAATTAAGGTCAATGCCCTGACACTTCCCAATTAGATAGGGGAAAAGGAAAAAAAGGCGATTAAAGATATTCCGGTGTTACACCTAACACAAACTATTAAAGACGTAAGTGAATAAAAAGATAAAGACGAAGATGAAAATAAAATAAAAGAGAGTGAAGGAAAGGAGCAATTTACAAAAGAACAAGGGTAACGACAGTTGAAACAATGCTCTTGACAATGAAGATAGGCGCAGGAAAGTAGTTAAGCAGATCCAAATAGAGGTTAATGGAATTAGTAGTAGAGTCCGGATGAGAATAGAAAGGGAGATGCTTCTCATAAGGCGTGAGAAAGAAATACCCATCCACCATCCAGGTCGAAAATAAAAGAGACCGGAACAAGACGACCGGTCCAAGGTTTTCCAGAGTACCCATAACCCACCTCCTCTCTCCCCACACATCCCCAGACCTATAAAACTGCCATAACAATCTCATTATCCATCATTCCCATCTCCGCGTCCTCAACCGTATCATCCAAAGCCTCATTACAAAGCCATTCAACACCCTTCACGCACCGCCCAACAATGCTGTTGATGCTATTACTCTCCTCATCGGCGGCGCACTGGCCCGGAACCGGTCTCGCCCCCCAGCCCACGGGGAGTACTACCCTCTGCCGAGAGTCCCGGTCGAGAATGACGATCGCGTCAAGAGCTTGCCGACCACCACCGAGGGGATGAAGGAGACCGAGGGAGAGTGTTAGTGCACGGGTGCGGTCGTGGACTGTGGAATTAAGATGAATTGGCCTCTGGGCTATTTTTATTTATTTTTCACGATGATGGCATTGAGACTTACTGATTGGTAATGAAGAAGTAAGCGGTGGAGGAGCGGATAGGGAGACACCGAATACATCAGCGTTCAGGTTGCCCAGGAGACTGGCGACTTGGCTGTTTGTTGTTCAACAGAATTTTTCTTGTCAACTCACAATCCAACCCACAACGAAGGAGCAAACGAAGGAAAAAAGAAATACCAACCCCAAACCTTGCAAATGCTCAATCGTGCATCCAAGGAAACACAACACCGTAAACCCCCCACTCCGCCGCAAATCACCCACTCTCCTTCCACAGTCCAAACTCTCCGCGCCAGGCCAGAGCATATCCACAACAATTGCTTCTACCCGTGCGTCTAGACCGATGCTATCGTCTTTACTTGACACCCAACCAGGCCTCTCCGCAGCCCTCTTCGCACGCAACCTCTTCTGCGTGTGAGAGCGAGAGGGCGGTCTCGAAGACGGCGGTGTATCGTCCGCGAAAGCAACCTGCGGAGACCTCTTCTTGGACAGTGCAGCAGCAAATAGCGACGGCGAGGGTGAAGGCTGCGGTGGCGGCGGTTGTGGTGGCTGGTATGACATTGGGAGTAGGGGGGTTTGCAGAAAGAGCGACTCTGGGTAGGGGACGAGTGAAAACAATGTGTTGGTGGTGGATTTGCTTGCGAAAGCGGTGAAGCTTCGAGCGAGTGTCCTGTGGGGAACGGGGTGTTGGAGGATCGGCTGGGTAATGCGAGGGGGGGAGGAGACCAATAAGGGAGAATCGTATTGGAGACCCATGGCCGCGGGAAGGGGCCTCGGAAGCACGGTTCGTTTTTGGTTGGGTTTATGGCTTATTTTCTTTTTTTGAATAACTTTTCGGGGATGCCGTTTTCTGCCGGGTCACTGCAGTTAGACGGGTGCTTTGTCAGAGCCAAGTCCGAATGAAAGGAAACGGATGAGACCCTCTTTCCGGATCGTCCAAAGGGCAATGTGAAGACTTCTGGAGACAGGAAGTATGCGAAAGAGGGAGGAGGCGATTACAAACTGCGGAGAGAAGTGGATGGATAAGAGGATAATATGAAGTAGAGGGTCAGTGGGGGGAAATGGAGGAAGAGGGGCTAATTCGATATATCAAAGGGGGGTAGGGCTTGAAAGAAGTGGGGGAACAGAGGGGAGATGTGGGTTGCATGTAGGGAAAAGCAGGAACAAAGATCCGTACAAAGAGATAGAGCATCCTACGCCTATTTTCTCCTTGAGAAGAGCATCTCCAGCCCACGGAACAACACAAGAAGTAGTTGAACAAGGCCAGTAGATGGGGAGAATAGGTAATAATATAAACTCCATAGTACAACAGATGTAACCGGTGTCGGGAGAAAACGTGGTTAGCCGGATTGGTGATGATTGACTCTGGGCTCCCATCCATTTCCTTTTTCTTTTTCCTTTTCCCCGCCCTTTGGCAATCAGCGTATGTTTGCGTTTACCAGTGTCTATAAACGGCTTAGCGAGATAATAAGTTACAGGTTAAAAGCCGGGCAAAAGCCAACTTATGTTACTATCTCACAAGAGCAAAACGTCTACCGGCACGGGTGGGGACTGAAAAAGTGAGTGGACACAAGCGATTTCACACACTTACTCCAGCACCAATATTTGAATTAAAAAATGGGATAACTTTATAGAGGGTTTAGAAAAGATGTAGACTACTTGACTTCTGCTGTAACCTTAAATTATTGTAAATTCTCCGAAGAGCAGCAGCAATTGGGAACAAAACTTTCCCCCAAACCATCATAAGACAATTGTTTTTAGTGGGAAAACTGTGTCTTGGTAGAATTTGAGGGTTCAACTGCATACTACTTCTGAGGGGCTAGGAATTGAGTGGATATTTGTGCATTATAGAAGATAATCTCCTTACTGCTTAAAGTGGCTTTATAGAGAGTTTGCACTTTTGTGAATTTCCTCTAGTGTAACATCTTTGTGTGAAATCTGCTAATATCGATGTAGGATCGCTTGTGCCCACTCGCTCCTTCGGTCCCACTTTAAGGCACCGACAAAAGTAAAATACTGTATCGTTAGATCAACCAACAACCAATCCATCATACCTCAGAACAGTCATATCGTAAGCAGGGGAGTCTATAAAATTTAATAAAATAAGCACCATGGCACTAGTCCCCCTCCCTCATAATTCCCGACTGCTAGGTCAACACTACACTACATTGTATTATTATATCGGCACTCACAAGTATCCTACAAGGTATCACCAAAGCGCCGACTCAACCTTTACTGCACGTTACGAGCACCCACCGCTCTTTACCAGATTTCTATAGCGCTACGGTCGCCAACGAGGACCAGTGCAATGGCGCCATACCGCACTAAACCGATCACACATTCCCTTAAATACTCCAATCTCGTAAAGTTACTCCTAATATCGTGCTATATACGTGCTCATTTATCGACTATTGTCTTGTGAGCCTCCTACAGTACTCGCAGAAGTACAGTATAGACCGAGAGAGTAGGGTCAGTCCGCTATGGTGCGGATACTGCTGTTTGGTCGCACGTAGCACAGGTAGCGCTGCGCTGTACTGTACTTATGAACCATAGGGTGCAAAGGTATGGATCTACTGGACCAGACTAGGTCGATCTTGTCAAGTCAGCTCCGTGATCCAGCGGCTACCGGGAACCATAAATTATCCTTTCTAGCAGCAGCTTGGTGGTCTATCAGCTATAGTTTAATAGCCTTGTATAGTGGCTATAGCCCCTACCGTATTTTAGCAGATGACTCCTGAAAAAAAGGCATACCGCAGCCCACTTGTACTCATCACTCAACTAAATCGGAATCCAAGCTGCTATCTTCTTACTCCCATCACTGGCTTCTCTGTTTTAGGCCTCTAGTGGGAATATTTCAGTCGGGTAATACGGCCTACCCAGGAACAAAGGGAGGGACATGCTGCATTTAGTTGACTGGGCTCCGGGAAATCAATTAAATATAAGACATATGGTGTTACTCGATTTCTAGGTTTATAAGCTAGACTAGGCTGGAGAGGGATGGAATGCATGCAGCCGCGTTAAGCGCGAGAGTAGCGGGAGGAGAAAAGGCTCAGTAATGCTCAATCGAGGGCCTTCAACTACGTTTCTAGTTTATACAGATACATCTAGCTATGATTCTACCTAGGAATCTGGTAAATCTCTAGTATCTCTACCTCTCTACCCTCCTGCGAACTCAATCTTACTCGTCTCCGCTATCTTCATCGTCGTCATCCCCCTCATCCCCCTCATCCCCCTCATCATCGTAACTATCATCGTCCTCCTCTTGTCCATCCTTCAAGCCATACTTCAACCCATAATCATCTTGGAAGAATGACAAGGGATTGACCGTAACAGTGAAATTCTTCCTCTCATATGCCGTTTTGATAGACTTTATCGTTGGGAGTAACGGTAAGCGTCTCGCCTTAAACCAGACTGTTTCAGGGATAAGGGTAAAAGCTCACCTCAGTTTTCACTGGTGCGGTAACAATTATATTGTTACTCGTATCATATTGGAATATTGGCAGCAAAAATTCTTTGAGACTGTTCTTCAGATCATCTACTGAGACTTCCTTAACCTTCTTCAATAATTGCATGTTATAGTCCTTTGGCTGGCTGTGGACGACCTGGTTGATGAAGGATACAGTGGCAGCAGCAGACATAGTGGATTCGCCATCGGCGAACGAGACAACTATTCCACTGAGCGCGCCTTCTAGAGCGTGTTTATCGAATGCAATAGCCCCATCTATGTGATCACTTATCACTTTCTTCGACGCCTCCCATGCCTTGTAAGCGTCAGGAGAACGGTAAATAGTGTAAAACAAGTGACCGGCATCCAGGTCTTTCATGAAGTGGGTTGAGTAAGCTAATCCGGTTCCTCGAATAGCCCTTCCCCTCAAGCATTAGCACAGACTGACAATATCGAAGGAAATGAATGTCTTACCTCCATAGCGGACCCTCAACGGCATCAAGATATGATATGGCTAGAAGCAGTGCCGGAAGTTTAGGGTGGTTCGGGCTATCAGGCCCAATAGCGAAATGGATTGAGAAGGAGGAGTCAATCGTTGGAAGTGGGACGATATGCGTGACCTTCCCTGGCTTTGCGCCCTCGGGTGTGAGCCGTGGTCCCCTACGGTCGATAGGTGATAATTTGCCGTTCTAGCCATATTGCATCAAGTTAGCACTAATCCCCCCTAGAAATTAAAGCAAGTACTTGGTTTCCTCTATGACCTACAAATGGCCGATTATCAGTGAAAACCTTCCAGGCCGAGACTGGATTTTTTAGTTTCGCCAACTCTCCAACTATAAGTATGCGAAAATTGTCAAGCTTGGCAAAAGTTTGGCGCAACTCCTCAAACTGTTTTATAACTTGTTCCGGTTCGTCCTCAAGAAGCTTGCTAATACGTTTGAGGTACAATGCTTTGGTAAGGGTATCTTGAGCCCGGGCAACCGAGCTGCGGGAATAAGCAACCATGTGAGCCACCGACCAGCTCATCTGCAACAAATATTAGGGCGCAGCAAAGATACTAGAATATGCCAGAGACTCACCTGGTCCCCCTGCCGCTTTTCCTCGGGAATGCCGCTCTTCATTTTTGTCAGTGTGGTAGCAAGACGCTAGTAGCCAAGTCAATAAATCTCCCGATATTCTTCTGAGGGGGATAATATCCGGTACCTTTTTATCAAATACACTATCCCACATTAACTCCCGCAGCCATTTTATGGCAACCTCGTACTTTTCTGGCTCTATCCGGAAGTTAATTCTAATGTTCTCCGCAGCATCCATATAAAAAGCCGAGCCAATATCATAATCCACTGTATCCTTTTCTAGCTCTGCCACAACCTGCTCAAATTCAATTCTCACACCGTCTCTCACCACTGGGGTATCGAAGAAATTCTTGAGATACACCGCTAGCAAAGGGCGCCGCTCCACAGGGATTGACTCAGTGGAGATTAGGAGAACGATTTTGACGAAATTTGAGGTAACGTTCTCGTAGTGTAAATATAGTGGAATACCTACAAAGTCTTTATCAATGATTCTTTGGGCCTCAGTATCCCTGCATATATGGGAGCTGGTTAGTAGCTTCGGAGATTAATTCATAAGATGTCACTCACGTTTTCCATTCTTCAGCCGCCAGTCCAGCTCTCGCGGTCTTCAGAAAGGATTAGTCTAAGTCTAATGTTGCCCAGAGAAAGGAAAAGCTTACAATGGTTTTTATAAAATGAATTGATTCTATGCCAGGAACTGGAAATTTCCCCAGGAGCTCTTTTGGAATTTCCCTCTCATTGTCTGCGATTGCCTCATCTAGCCTTTCCTGAAGCCCCTTAAGACCTTCCTCACCTAGCTCCTTCTTTCTTGCAGCTATCCTTGCCTTCTCACCCTCCTCGATACTCTTGGCTAGCCTTGCAGACGGGCGACCCAAAACAGAGACATGCTTATTTTCCGCAACCCACCTCCTCAGGAATTCTCTCCAATCCCCCTCACTCCATTTCTCAAGTTCATCATACCAGGAGAGAGTTTCGATGTTCTTCAAGGTACTGCCATCTCGTTTTCCGAATAGATGATCCGTAATAATTGGGGTGGTAAAATATTTACCTGAGTTCTCGAAGCCGTATTTCTTCTGCCGCTTGGTGCGTCTCAAGCACTCCTGCATGTACTTAAAATCCAAAGGCTCGTCGACCGTTTTCTTCAGCACTTCGAAGAGTTTTTGCTCAGCTTCCGCGAGACGTTTTGTAGAAACACTGGAGAGTGATAGCCAGATCAAAGAATCTGGTCTATCCTCCACGTAGAACATGGCGCCAGAGGCAACGGGATCCTCACACTCGACCAATTGACTCTCTAAAACAGAGACTGATGAGCCAGTGAGAAATGTGCCAAGAGTTTCGAGGGCTGCCGCCAATTTAGGATCAGTGCAGTCAGGGCCCAAGAAACCAACGATTACTTCCCCCCTAGACTCATCCTCTTCTGGAAATTCAACCGTAGATATAGATGAACTGTTTAACTGTGGAACTGGCTTCGATTCGACCCAAGGCCTATAAGACGTTTAGCATAATCCGATAGCGCTGGTAAACCTAGTAAGTTCAAACCTTCGCCAGGGAGCATTTGGGTCTGGGATATCATCCATTATAGAATCTTCAAACTCATCCAGAATTTTCAACAATTCTTCATGGACTATCTCCCCTACTATCACAACGCACAGATTCTTCGGCTGATACATATCTTTGTGGAATTCCCTTATTCTGTCGGCTGTCAAAACTCTCAAGGCGCCCATCATCCCCCCAGTTTCGTATCTAAAGCCAACTCCCTCTGGATATAGCTTCCGGACGGCCTCAAGCTCGGTCAATGTGCTTGCTGTATTTTCTACACCCTGCATCTCAGAGTAGACAACACCTGCATCTTGTCCCTCGCCATTGATGTGGTGGACCTCAGTATAGCATGCACTATCGGTTATGGTAGGGAGGAGGACATGCTCGAGGTAAACAGGCAGAATCTGTCCGAAACCTTCCCAGCCAGCACTCTCGAGAGTATATGCCGTATGGTCCGTGGCAGTCCAAGCGTTCGTATCAGAGTATGCCCTATAAATTAATTAATCAACGAAGGGCTTCAGGGACACAACCAATGATTTATTTGAGCAAAAGATTGGACAGGCACTATGGCGGGAATTTGTACCTGCTTGCCATCTTGTCCAGAACTCCTTTATAACGGTAGTTCTTAGATCCCATGAAGCATAGATGTTCTAAGGTATGCGGGGATCCTGAATCATCCAAAATTTCCGTAGCTAGAGCAAAATATCCAAGAACTTTTGGGCCCTCTCGGTCGACTACCACCGCTGACATTCTAGTTCTTTGAGACTCATATTTAGTGATAACGCTAGGGGCATAGTCAGCCTTGAACTGGGTGATTTTCTTGAAATGGGTCCCAGTCATTGTGGACAAATTTGCTAGATATTTTCTAGATGGAGAATGATGCCCAAGCTCCTTCACAAGGAGGAGGAAAATTAGACGCTTGATCACGAACACGGTGGCGACTTATAGCTCAGGAAAAAGGTGCGCAACAGCCGGTAAAAATGAAGGGAGAATATAGATGAGGATGACAGTGTAGACGAAGGGGATGGCACTGGCACCAGTAAATAGGTGCAGGGTGAGGTTCGAAGTGATCGGCGTTGCTGGTGTGCGGGTTGTACTTGCGCTGTGGAAAAGTGTTCCACCAAACGGATCAGTCAACAATGGACTGCAAAAAAAATTGAATGACGAGGATTGCGGGGTCAAAGTTGTGTGCAGCTCGGCAGTAGTTATGATAACTTGGGAGCTCAAAATTAATACACTCCTGCTACGAGAATTGTCACGCCCACTGGGCCTGGCTCGCATACAAAGGGCAGCATATAATTTAATGATCGGAGGGAATGAAGTAAGATTGCTGACCGCACAGTATTCCACGGCAAAGCGTGCAGTATGACGAGAATGCCCATACAAATAATCCCTGTCCTATAAAAGTTCTATGATGCCAGCCTTCTCGTCTCGCTGTTCTCGCCTCGCTGTGGGTCACTGTAATTCGGCTCAACAAAATTCTTGAGCAGCGTGCGAAAAATTATTTCTATGGTATGATACTAAAATTCAACCATGATTTCCTAGCAGAGGATGATTATTCTAGGAAGTTTTCATTTGGGAACAAGGATTCACATTAATGTGTATCTGTTTGGCTAGTACCAATTAGTTTAGTTTTGAACTATGATATTTCTTTTGTTTTTGTTTTGTTTTGGGGTTTTATCTGCCATGGAATCCTTTCTGCATGCAACAGTTGCAGAGCAATTTGAAGTTAGGCAACTTCGAAGAGTCATATCTCCTTCAGTTTTGGTCCAATTGGAATGATTTTTTTGACTTGCAGTTAATAACCTGCTCCTCTTAAATGGGACCCATAATGAACACTAAATATTAATGAAATGCTGCAACGTGCCCCTAGCCGTAGTAATGTCCACAGTGTGCATACGGATAGAGCTGAAACACAAACCAAGTATGAGAATACGTGAAATTATCCAAGTTGGAACTGACCCTAAGGAAACTAAGGGAAAAACACTTGAAAAGACGGTGTACGCCGTACACCGTCTTTTGGTAGAAAAAATGCCAAGTTACTTGTACCTTCTAGCAGACAGTAAGCGCAAAGAAATATCATACGCATATGAAATGAATCAAAAATTTCAACACTTTCCTTGTGTGATCCCAGCCCAGCAGCTATCCTCCCACGGCCTTTTGTTTTTGCCCGTGATATGTTCGATTGAGATTATCGTCCAATCTGCCGCTCTGCCATCGCCACCGCCAGAGTTATATCGTGATTGTCAGGCCTGCGGAACGTTATGCCATAAGTGCTTCGCAACAGCTTGAAATATTCATTGATGGTCTTTTTTTGGTCTTCCAGGAGGAGGGTTTTTGTCAAGTGTTGAAAATCTTGAATCGGTTCAAATTGTGCGTGCATATTTTTTTTTGGTGGCTAGAGGTGGTTTTGTTCCAAAGAGTCCCTGGAGCATGGCATAGCGCTGGTTTTCAAGTTGATATGGCTCAGTATGGGATCAGCTCAAGAATAGGAATGTGTGGTATCATAGGGATTTCTAAGGACAACGATTGCAAGTCTAGCATCATACCAACTACTACCTCTTTGATAACCTGTCTCAATTTGACAGGATAATTTGTTTCAAAACAAAAAATTTCCATCTGAGTCCTAACTTGCCCGCAGTGTGAGAGGCCGTATATACAAGTGCAGTGCTCGAGTACATGTGCAGGTTACGGTAGATGCCTGGCAATTTGGTTACATTATTCCTTTAACAAAACCCGCAAGGGGGACGCGCCAAACATACAGTCCTCGGCGGGGTCGTGACGAATACCAGGAGGTGACGAACAGGGGCATTTGGCGGCAAAAATCGAATTCGTCAAAGTAGGGTAACAA
>QOVD01001133.1:0-16126 GCA_003521225.1 Tuber microsphaerosporum
CTCTCGTGCCCCCACTCCCCAATCAATCAATCAATCAATCAATCAAACCAACAAAACTAACTAACAAACAAAAAATCCAGTCTCCCCCGTTCAACATACTACGAATCAGACCAACGTCAAGGTGCTTCCCTAATCCGCGCTCGAAAGCCCTTCCTAGTAAAGAATGTGATAACGGGCCTCGTCATGTTTGGTATTACTGCTTCGATTTGTGAGTTTCTTCTTCTTCTTTTGTTTTTTATTTTTTTTTATTTTTATCTTTGTCTTGTCGGAGGAGGAGGAGGAAAATGCCGGCTGACTGATGGGGGGAGGGGGAATCAGATGTGTATACGATTAGGGCTGTCGCGCAGGATGAGTTTGAGGATGTGAAGGTTCCGGATGCGCCTGGTCAGGGGGGGTCAAAGGAGGTAGGGGGGAAGTGAGTGAGTGAGTGAGTGAGTGAGTGAGTGAGTGGTGATGGTTGTTGAAGATGCGAGTGAGATATTGTGATCCTTCAGAGGGAGAGGGAGGGGATGCAGAGCAAGGTGAGGCCTGTGGAAATGGTGATTTCGACTGTTTCGTTTGGTTCACGTTCTGCTGGAGATGGGTTACCGTATCGTACGGTAAAGTCGTCGGGGATCACTCACTCGGGCAACAACAACAAAAAAAAGAAACCCATATCATTCACTTTATGATTACAAAGAACAAAACAATGCATGGATTGACAAAATCTTAACGGAGCGCTAAAAGCTCTTTCTCATCCAAATCATGAATGATCACATCAAACACTGAATTAAACTTAGACTCCATTTTTGCAAAACCAAAAACATCAAAAAAAAAAAAAAAAAAAAATCCATATGATAAGGGGAAGAAGAAAAAAAAACCAAGTATGATAACCATTTACCGTAGCCTTAACCATAACCACACCGTAACCAATGCCCATGGGGGGTAATCTGAGTAAGTCATGCTAGTATTAAGAAAAGAAACGAAAGGGAGACAAAAGTAAATAAATGATAAAAAGTGGAAGAACTACAGATTTTTTTTCCTTTTTACCCAAGTCTTGGAAGGGGGCTTTGGTGGAAAATTAAGAGGATTGTGAGGGTTTCCATCGCATGTTCATGTCATGTCATGGCTTTGATATGTATGTAGATAGAAGTGGTCGATGCGATGCGATGCGATGCGATGCGATGCGACAAGATGTGATGGTGTCGGGAATTGAAGAAAAAGTGGTGGTAGTAAAACAGCACATGCGGCAACAAAGGAAGAAAGGAAGCATAGAGAGATGCGAGGTAAGGTAAAGAGAGATACTATAGCGGGAATATTTATGAAGCTTTCCACTCAATCTTGCAAAAGAAGGGGGAAAAAAAAAGAAGGAAAAAAAAAACAAAAAAAAGCTCCTAACCCATTGCCTGCGATACGCCAAATCGACAACGTTTCGTTCCATTCCATTTCCAATCCCAATTCCAGCACAGGTCCCCTCCTCCCCCTCCTCACCTGTCCTTCCTCAAGTCCCTCTGTACATTAAGCACATGCCGTAACTGACCCAACGTATCCTTCGCCTCGGTGAGCGTCTCAGTGGTCTCCTTCTCAGCGACCTTCGCCAAAGTCCTGATGCCCTCAATCTCGCCCTCGGCCTCGTGTATGACCTTAAGGTACTTATCCGAGATCCTATTCTTGGCGGATCTCAACTTCTCCAATTCCTGCTGCTGCTGCTCAATCGTGACCTCCAGCCTTCTGAGCAGCTCACCATCCTTCAACCGGTCCTTCTGTAGCTCTTCTAGTTCCTCCCGGAGCTTGTCCACCCGCCCCGTGTAGCCTTCGTCGAGGTGCTTCCAGCTCTGGAGGAGCACTTCGTACTGATTTGAGGCGCGTTTTCGTTCGGCGACTTCGTGGCTGAGTTGGGTTTTTAGCTCTTGTAATTGCTCGTTGCTCTGCCGAACGTGCTCGTTCAAGCTCGAGTCTGACTCCAGTCTTCTCGCTCGCTCGGCCTCCCGCTCAGCCTTTAACTCTTCGATTTTTCGGTCCTTCCGGGCGAGGGAGGCTTTGTCAACGTTGGTTTGGTGTATTAGGTTGTCGTTCGTGCTCTGTAGCGAGTCCCGGGAGGACTTTATTGCTTCCTTGGCTTTTCGTTCTTCTTCGCGGGCCGTGGTTTCGACTTTGAGTTCTCGTTTTAACCTACATAAACCCTATTAGTTCCTGCTTTCTCCTCCGCTCCCATCACCCGCACTCGGGTTTGGTGATTGGTGTGGAGGTGATGCTAAAAACCTGTCGACATCGCTCATGAGCCTTTCTATGACCCTCCCGCTCTTGCCTGTCGTGATCCGTGAGAGATTGGCACCGCCGGACCCCAGCGCATCGTAATTGCTATCTCCGTTTGGTACTGGTGAGGCCGAGTCTTCGCGCGAGGGTACGTCCAAGAACTCATGTTCGGGGGGGTATGTGTTCCCGTTCATGCCGACGGTGATTTGTTCAAGTTGTTGTATCTCTTCGGCTCGTTCGTCTGGATTGAAAGAAAGGTAATTGCACGACGACGTCCTCTCCTGTTAGTCTCTCTCTCTTTTACTTTTTCTCCGTACGAACAACAACAATGGGTTCGCAACAAGAAAATAAAATATTAACGAATAACGAGATCCAGTCCCTTGAAAACGTAGCAGTAGTGTGGGGTGGGAGGATGGGGGAGAGCAGGGGAAAGAAAAGGTATGTAAGAATGGGAAAAGCCCGAAAAAATGAACAAACAGGTAACTAGGCAGTTATGCTCAAAGTCGCTTCCTCACTGGCTTTGTGCCCCAGGTTTATTTGTTTAGGATTTCCCGTGCTTTAACTGGATTAGGAGCAGAGCGGAGTGGAGAGGGGGGGATAGTTACGGGGGGACGGGAAAGCTGACTGAGTGATAGCAACGATTTCCACCAGTAACCACACTGCACGGGCATGTATGTATGGTACAGTACGGATAACAGAAAAAATAAAAATAATAAAAAGCATACACAAAATAATCAAAAGGATGAAAGAATTCACACACACACTCACCAATATCGTCTCTGAGGAGAACCCGCAAACACTGCAATTCCTGGAATTGCTTCGTCATAACAATTGTGATAATGATAATTGCCGTAAGAAAGAGAGAGAGGAAATTTGGGAAAGAAAAATCAAAAATCAAAAAATTTAAGGTTTGTTGTTTAAAGAGCGACGGGACAGAAATGAAAGAACGAAAGTCAGCCGTGGTTAGGTAGATGGGTAGATATGTTCTGTTGAAGTGGAAGAAGTAGAAGTAGAGAAGGTAAGAAGGTAAGGTAAGGTAGGAAGGCAAGGTGCTTGTGGATGAAAAAGAAAGAAGGAGAGAAGGGAAAGAAGGGGAAAAAAGGACAAAGTGAAGAAAAGCCCATGTACGCCGTATGCCTATCAGCGCGATATTATACTGTACTCCAGACTCACCAATGCACTCTCCCTATCTATCTTCTCGTGACCCTTGGGTCCATCTTCCATGTGCTTGTTTGTTGTCTGACAGCATCGTAGCTAATGCAGCTACCGTTGGCTACAGCATATATCTCAACAATACGATGGGGCACACCGCCAGATGGGAATACACTACCGGTATCATGAAGCACGGGCAGGGTGCCGGTATGAGAATCTAATCATAAGTTATCCCCTCCTTCGTCCTCCCCACGAAACCTCATGTCGTATCTACGGCACCTACGTTACCTACGATGCTATCCATCTAAACCTAGCCGCAATGCGAGAGGGTCTTTTGTGTTTCCTCAGCGCTTCATCTACCGCTGTAAACGGCCACGAAGCCCAGGCAAGTACGGCGTATCACAGTACGGTGGGGCTTCACTTAACTCGGATGGTTAATAATAGTATTAATCTTGCACTTGTTATTGTGCGTACTTGGTTGCTGACTGTGTGTCGTTTGATTTGGTTCATCATCCGTTTCGTCTCATCTCATAATTTAAGAGGTATATACAGTACTTGTACTTTAAGTTATCTACGAAATTTAGTCACAAAAAGGACAATTTCCTCGATTTCTGCTTCCGCGAAGTAAGGTACACTTCAAAAGATTTAAGAGAACACCATCTGCCATCACCGTAAAAGTAGTAATGGGAATGCAGAGGGGAAACAGTAGAAAAGGAAAAACTCCAGACCATGCCATTTTACAAAAGACAAGAAAGGAAAAAAAAGAAAGGAAAAGAATCCCCCTAGACTTCTACAACGAATATAAAGATGTAGAAAGTGCAGAAAAAAGAAAGAAAAAAAAAGAAGCGAATAAGACATAAAGGTATAATATCGTAATGCGTATTTGGTGAGAAAAAGGAAAATGAAAAAGAGTAAAAAATGAACACATAGACTTGAGGTAAAAGGAACAACCCCCCCTTTTTTTCCTTCCCCTTCCCTCTCCATTCCTCATTTTAGAATTAAATAATAAGTTTAAGTAGTCATAGGCGTGTTATTGGTATCATCCGACGGCGATGCTGTTGCTATTGCTGTTGCTGCTGAGTTCCCGTTAACACTCCCACTGGGAGCGCTCACTGCGACCTGAGCTTCGGGGGTACCGGTGTTCTCGTCAAGGGGAGCGGTGGGTTTGGGAGCGAGCACTTCGGGTCTCCACTTTAAGATGAGTTTATGAGTTTGTCCGCGAAGTTCGGTATCTACGTGTTAAAAAGTAAGATTAGCGGCAGGCATCGGGATGGGGCGCAATTGGGCGGGAGGCACACGATTCAGCCACAGATCCTCCAGAACATCCATGCACATGTTTCTGACCGGGGGTCTTAGCATAGCGAGAAAGCTGCCGCATGGATTAGCACTGAAACAAAAATATGTGCGTGAGGATTGGTGGAGGGCATACTGTAACATCTGAATCCCCAAAACCGCTCTGTCGGGATCCAAGCAAAGCATCTTAACCTTCTGCAACAGTTCCACCGTGATCTCGGGGATTTCCGAGAGCAGCCTCATGAACATCCTATCTTTCCCTTCCAAGAACGGGAATATCCCGTCCATGACCTTCATCATCCAGATCTTATATTGGGGCTGCCGGTTCGGTTGGGCCTTCGCCATGATTCTATCGTTATACCATTCCTCATTGAGCCAGGAGATTGCAATGTCCATTCTTCCTCTAAAATCCTCGATGATGCAAGTGTAGAGTTTATCCCTAATGAAATTGCTGAGTGCGGAGGGTTTTTGCAATTTACTGCTTCCTTCTTCGTCATAGCCATCATCATCGCCATCACCGTCATCACCATCATAATCATCCGAGACGTCTGATTTAATGTCTTCACCTTGGATCCCTCCCATCCCTCTGGTTGCCAGACGCGTGATGAGGGTAGTCCAACCTTCTCTATCCCAATTACTCGCTGCCAGACGCATCACTCCGAGTTTACTCTTCCTGGACACCAGTGAAGTTTTATCAAACTGGTCAATTACAGAGAAGATCCTGTTTACGGCGTCGAAACTTGATTCGCGCAAGTCCTCACGACTGAGAGTTGGTGGAGGTGGGAGACAGAATTTCCCCAGTTGGAGCTCACTCTCTTCCTCGTCTTCGTCATTCGATTCCACTTTACCCTCCTCCTCCTGTTTGCCAATTTTATCCTCAACAGTATGTGGAAGAGGCCCTGTGTGAGGCTCGTCAGTAGTGGCTGGTGGTGGAGCATAGCTCAAAGATTGGAAAGAAGGTTGTGCGAGCGCCTGTGGTGGAGCGGGCGGAGGTGCGCTCAAGATGGCAGCGTAGCGACTTCTCACGGCCTAAACAATGTTAGTTAGTAATCGCAGAACATATACCAGTTGGGCAACCTACAGAAATCGCGACATCAAGATTGTGTTGCTGGACGTTATACATGCTTCTATTGATAATTTCAAGAATCAATTCCAGCGGCAACTGCTGCCCGTCAAATGAAGTCATGGCAACATCGGTAGAAAGACTATATAACTGCGCATACGACATGGGACCATTAATGATTTGTTGCTGTGGGGGAACCGGCGGGGGGGTCGGAGTAGGAGTGACCACGACATGTTGCTGTTGTTGATCGGTCTTCAACCTCTTTACTGCGTCGTTGTCCGGTGTTGGAGCTGCTCTCTTGCGTGATAGCTCCTCCAAAAGGTCCGCCTTCATTCGCGTAAGTCTCGTCAAATGCTGTGAGACTTTGCCCGTGAATGGCCCTTGCGGATTGGCACTAAATTGAACGCCTAAGGTCAGCACGTGCGCTGGGTTGCGTATAGACATCGGCCATGCCTGCCACGGTCACGGCTCTGGCAGTAGCAGCCGAATCATACTGTAAAAGTTTTGGGCAGATTTGGCATACCGAACTATATTGAGCAGCAAGACACGGACAGTCTTTTCCATACATTGCATCATGAGACGGTTTTGTATGGTGTTGGACCTGGACACTATTGCCAAGGGATTAAATGACAATACTGCGCTCACTATCTTCGCGGCAATAGGACTCCGGGTCTTGACCAGTTGCGCAAGATTGTTTAGAGTGGCCGTGATAAGGGTAGCATCACTATTAATTATCAATATACCTGTTATTCTACTTGATTCTCCATCATTGGTGGTGGTGGTGACGGTGTTTTCTTGCCTTGGATCCTCGTGGAGCACACTTAGTAGCCTGTCAAGTAGCCCTTGAGCCTCCGCGTCTAGCGCGGGGAGTGACAGAACAGGGTGATTAGTTGGAACCGTGCTAAGAGAAACTTCCGACCTATCTGCAAGCTATATTGGAACATCGAGCATTAGTTGGTGAGCACGGGAGTGGTAGGCTGGGGATAACTTCAACTCACTCTGGGGTCCGTAACTCCTCTGGATTGAACTAAGATTACCCTCTGTACGAATTTGATACAGCAGAGGCGTACCCCCACCGGGCCGGTGTCCCAGAGACTCAGGATCTTCGACTTCAATACATCCATTTTCTTCCATGTGGCTGCATCCTCTCGATTATTGCATCTGTGACAGTGGAAAGAGAAAGAAAGGGGCGAAGATCTCAGTAAAAGGGAGTTTCAACAAACAAACAAACGAAACGACGGATGTCAAAGAAAAAGAGAGAAGGGGAGGGGAGGAGATATATAGAAACAATATGACCGAAGGTTTCTCTATAATAGTATTTGGCATATCTCTTTTTTTCTCCCTTTTCTCCCCATAGGGGGGATTGCAGAAGGGGGGAAGGGGGGGGATGTGGTGTAATGGGGCCATTGATGAAAGCCTCCGGTTGAAGATAGCTGGGCGGTATGCACGTACATGTATCTGAATATGAGCGGGTATACGGAAGCACTACACTGGACGACGCTCTTAAGAATTCCAGACTCTCTCTCATCCATCAACCTAACCATTGTATCCAGGCAAGCAACCGCAAGTTTCAACTTCTCCCCAGCCTCGACCACAGGAGTGGAAAAGGTCTCAGCGAGAAAGTCCGCACCCCAACGCCTCAGCTCGACAACCGGTCCGGATACGATTGGAAGGATACCGTGTAGTACCTGCGGCCAGTAGACTGGATCAGTTAGAACAAGGGCGCGCGCGCTTCCCAGTTGTTGAAGTTGATCCTCGACGGAGCTAGGCCCTTGCGCGGCTGCCATTGTTGCAATAATTCTGAAGATCCAGAAAGCTCTATTTCTTATTTTTATTATTACCTCCACTCTTTGCTTCCGTCCTTTTTTTTTTCTTTTTCCTTTTTTTCTTCCTCCTGTTGTTCACTCAGCCGCGAGAAGGTGTGGGTGTGTGTCGATGTGTGCGTGTGAAGAGTTGGTTGAAACGAAAGGAAGGCTACGAGGATGGTCGTGTGAGAGCTGGGTGGTGGTAGGTAGTTGGATCTGGGTAGTGACAAAAGAAAGAGTGAAAAGAAGAAAAAAAAGGTTGAGTGCGATGACAGATTAGCTTCTTACGGTGTCCTTCTAGTAACGTGCCCTCTGCCCCAACCTCGAAACGACCGGCCAAACGCGATAGCGTACTCGAGTATAGGGGGTTAGAAGGAAACAATGGGAGATGGAAAGGAAAGATGAAGACTTTTTTTAATTTTTTTTTTTTAATTTTTTGTTCCCATTCAACCAGAAGGGAGCTGTGGGCAGGTTGAAGTGAAGTATGGGGGGGTGTTTCGTTCGGGTGTTGTTACGGCGTACTAGCGCCAAGAAACCATTCAACGAGGAACATTACTGTATCATAACCTATGTCATGAATTGCACTGAGGCTCTAAGAGCGCAGTACAGCACAGGCAATTAGGGCCTGGAGAGAAAAAAGCCCGTGAACCCTCACCAATAGCCCTCTCTTACGGTTGACGATGAAATTTGTCTTCCACTTCTCACGCCGCACCCTTCTTGTGATCGTCCGAAGCGCGTAAAAGAAACAGTTGCAAGCAAGAAACGGCCAAAATATCGCGAGGGTTCCGGACACAAGGACGAGAAGAAGGCTTCCGCCTTACATTTGTTGCACTTTAAATTGCGAGACGACTTCAGACAACTAGCTGACTGTAATACCACACATGGCAGATAGAATGGCTCCCCTAGAAGTCGCCCAAGTCAACCGTATCTGTCATCACACAAGGTCACTCGCCATTGGCACTAAAATCTAAGGAATCGGGGGAAGGACTTCCCCATGTCTTCAGCACTGGCATCGCTACCGCGCTGCATCATGACGGTTGATGAATTGCACTCAATTCCTTCGCCGCTAATGTTCCCTTACTCATACACGCAGTATTTGATAGGGTGCGACAGTTATCGTATATCTAGGGCAGCTACTACCAATATTTAATGCACGATTTACTGAGTATCCATGGATCTGTGATCACCTTATTAAAATTGGGGTGCGTCTAGCTATATATACATACGTACGCATGTTGACCCGAAGAGGTGAGGGCGGCGCGCGGCTCCATCCATCGATCCATTCGGGTATTTGGGGATCCCCCATGTGCTAATTCGGCAATTTGGGAAAAACGGATATCATACCATTTCACCTTCAAAATCAACCACTCTAGGACACAACCATACTCCACCTAACAAGCAAGAAAACATCCAAAGACAAAAGAGAAGGATAAATAGTTAGGTAGAGGTGTATTCCGCGATTGGAAATGGGTAGGGTGATGGTGATAGAAGAGAAGTCCGTGAATAACGCCGGCGCGAGATGACCGTAACAAGAGAAAAGCCCGGAGAAATTTGATACAACAGAATGTAAAGAGGGAGAAAAAAAGTGTTACAGCTTAAAACAAAAAGTTCTGGTTTGAGTGTAGAAAAGGGGTGGGTAGCTGGCATGGAGTGATAACTAATAAGCTATAGGGGAAAAATTGCCCGTTGCAAAGGCTTCTTTCCAAAGAAAAGAAGGAGGGGAGGGGAAAGGAGAAAAGGAAAATAGAACGAAAAAAAGTGACCTCTCCAAACACCAGAGATGATAAAAAAGCATCAGTAGAAAACCGCATTGAACCGTTTTTAGCAAGGGATTATATGTGAAAGAATCGCCCAACAGGAGATGCACCGAATTAACCCCAATAAAGCCTAAGAATATTACAGGAAATGAAAGTGAGAGGGATAGTGAGACGGGGAATGTTCGTAACGTCAGGAAACCCGTACAGTCGCAATTACTTCTTCTTGGCAAGGACACCCTTCTTCTTAAGGGCTGCTTTTTTGGCAGCCAATTCTCTTTCCAATTTCTCTTGCGCAGCATCCTCTTTGGCTGCGACACGACGGCTGCGCTCTTCCTCTTCCAATACATCTGCTCCGGTAGCTTCCATGTCGCTGGCTGAATCGTAATCAACGTACGAATATCTATAAATTGGTTAGTTTGTGAGCAATTCAAACAGGAAATGACAACACAGCAGGTAGATTAAATGCGACATACTTCTTTGCGAGGCCGCCATAGCCACCACCCCTGCCATATGCATTGTCCTCATCATCCTCATCATTAACCACAAAATCGTCATCGGGATCATCCTCTTCATACGAGTCTAGTCGAGGGGCTCCATATCGTTTGTGGTTGGTGGTGTATTTATTTCTCGGGTAGCTAGAGTATCCGGATTTTGGTGGGGGACTTTCGCGCTTCCTCTTCACACCGGCTTCTAACAAGGATTTGCCCCTGTCCTTATCTTTGCCCTTCAACGAAGACGTACTACCATTCCCGACAGAGGGTTTTCGCCCATTTGTACCATTTGCACTTCCGATCCCATTGGTGGAACCACTTGTTCCGTTAGATGATTTTTTCGTCACCGGTTTGGCAACATCGGCCATCTTTTTTGAAGTGGAAGCCGCCTTTTCCCCTCCAGAAACGCCGGGACTTTTACTGTTCCTACTGGCCATAGTATCCGCTCCTTTCCCTTCCCCCTGCCCTTCTAATTTCAACTGCCAGGCTTTCTTTTCCTTTACTAAAGGACGAGCTTTATGGGTGATAGTTCCTGCAGCTGGCTTTTTTTCTGCTCCAGCTTGCAAGGCAGCCGCCATCCTCTCACGGTAAGACATCGGTTTCGGAGCTTCAGCTGCAGGTTTGGCGACCTCTGCTGTTTTAATTCCAGAGCCAGGCCTGGCGGTTGCAGTACCAGTCGACAATCTCAGAGGAGCAACTTTGTTGGCAGAGCTGGATATGGTAGTTGAGGTGCTAGCAGTTACTCCCCCGCTTTTGCGCTGGAGTAACTCCTTCCTTTCCTTCAATAACTCCAATGAACTTTTTGGAACTTCCTCGGTCTTGCGCCTTTTCACAGGGTTGATGTCCGGCTTAGATGATGTTACCACTTTTGTTGTGCTGCTTCGAGACATTTGCGATGCAGTAGACTTGGAGGTAGACGATAGGGAGGATCGGGATGGTGGTGTGGTGGTGGAGGTGATTGGTCCGGAGCTGATACCATCTGTCAAAGACGAACATGAGGTGTCAGTAGAAGAGCCAATAGATTGGCTTAAAATAACACAGGCAAAGAATTGGAGCTGAAACCGTAAAACTACATTCGAGAAAAGGGGAAAAAAAAATTACGAGGAAGGGAAACATACTTGGCCTCGCATTATTAACCGGTTTCTTCGTAGGAGGCGGTTTGGTGATTGTGGATGGAGTGGTCGCGGCGGCAGAGGAGTCGTAACGACTTAGAATACTGGAGATGCTGAACTGTATTATATCGTGGAAGCAGAAATTTAGTAACAAACATAACAAGTAATAGAAGGGAGAAAAAATTGGTGAAAGATACCGAAGGATTAGAGTCGTTGAACACCATTTTGAAGGGGTCTGCTTTATATCGACCGCAGTGGTCGTCTGCCAAGGACTGCTTGTCGGTTGGGGTGCGGCGGTAACAGTCGTGATCGTGGGTAGAAGGAAGGAGTGTGTTGTTGATATGGGCAACGAGGTGGTGGGAGACTGAAGTATTTAACTTGGAGAGAGGCTTGAGGGTTGACAAAAAAAAAACGCTGGGGAACAGGGTTTCTGTATGGCTGACGACAGCGATAGCGGATGGCGAGGGCAAGGTAACGAGGAGGAGCTGTCGGGAAGAAAGGAATGATTTGGGTGTCGAGTGATGGTAATTTTTTTAAATCTCGAAAGTCGACACTAAACTAGGAAAGTAGGTCTAAAGAAAGGGAGCAAGTGTGTGAAAAAGTGGGGGCGAAGCTTGATCGAAGGGAAGAAGGTGGAAGAAGTGAGGGAGAGAGAGGGAGAGTAGTTCGGGTAGAAAGAAAAAAAAAGGCGAAGGCGACCAGGAAACCGACGGGTAAGGGTAAAGTTTGAGAGGAGAAAGACACGACAAAGACCTGATGGAAAGACTCCGTGGAAAAAGAGGATAAACGCGAACCGGTCAAAATGGCACTCGACAGCGGAAATGTGGTCAAAGAAAGAAGGAAGGAAGGAAAGAAAACAGGAGTGGGATTAGAGTCACAAAGAAATAGGAAATGAGTGTCCGATCCTTTCGTCTGTCGATAGTGAAAAATAATAATCATCGGAGACAGAGAGGCGCGCAGGCTTTCGTTGCCAAGAACACTTTACAATAGGGAAGCCACATTTCATGATTGCATAGCCACACTATGTTTTTTGGGGCTAAGGGTTGAGTCTGCCCTTGCCCTGTGGCTGTGTCCGACTTTCGTTTGCCCTTATTGTCCCCCGCAATAGAAGTCACACTGGGTTAGCCATTCGCACCATCCCCCTCCTCCGAGAAAACCGAGTAAAAGTGTGATAAAAACTCCCCCCCACACACAACCAGCGACCATTAACAACCTCCTTTTCGAACAACGAAGAGCTTTCTCCGGTCCAACGCGGTTAAATCTGATTGTTTCTCTTGTTCAACAGTCTCCCCCTGTGAGTACGCCTTGGATCTATAACAATTCTATTCGAAGCAAACAGTCTTATGGATAGTTTTACCCTCCGCAGAGCAAATAAACCAAAATGAAGCACCTCGCAGCCTATCTCCTTCTCGGCCTTGCCGGAAATGAGTCTCCTTCCGCCGACGACATTAAGGGCGTTCTAGGCGCTGCTGGTATTGACGCTGATGAGGAGCGTCTCGACACTCTTCTTAAGGAGCTTGACGGAAAGGACATCAACGAGGTCCGCCACACATGAAATCGTTGTCGATTTTTTCCGGGATTGGGACTGACTTTATTTCTTTCAAATTCTAGTTGATCGCTGAGGGTTCTACCAAGCTCGCCTCTGTTCCAAGTGGTGGTTCCGGTGGTGGTGCAGCCTCTGGTGGTGCAGCTGCTTCCGGCGGTGCCGCCCCTGAGGCCAAGGAGGAAGAGAAGGAAGAGGAGAAGGAGGTTCATAGCCCCCTATCTTAGGTAGTGCTCAAGAGGAAATTTGCTAATGAATTTCGTAGGAGTCCGAGGAGGACATGGGTTTCGGTCTCTTCGACTAAACGAAGCCAACATCAAAATAGAATAAAATTGGGGGTCCTTCTCTTCCGCTACAAACGATGTAAAATACGGTTGGGTTACGCTATTACGTCCATGGATCTTTGCGGTACAGAAGTTTAGGTCAAGGGGATAGATATCTCTAACCGGATATTTGATTGCTTTCTCCGAAGAAAATTGTGCTGCGAGAGATATGCGACCGGTGAATTTGGATTGTATGATGCCGAAGACCCATTCTATTATTAGGGGTGTATTTGGCATGCTCTACAAATCTAATGTCTAATCCGACAGTGAATGTTACAGCGACCTCCCATATGCATCCACAGTCATTCTCCTAGCGTCAGTTCTCTTGGTTCTCGCAGCTAGAATGGTCTCGAGGGTCTGAGTAAGAGCGGTAGGATCGTACAACATTCCCCTTCCATCCCCGTCAGGATTCTTCCTCCCATAAACCCTCATACACTCAATCCCCGCCATTTTCAACTCGGCTGTGCCCACGATAGGAGCCCCATTGCCCTCTAGATAGATGACATGCGTAACGAACCTGTTCCATCCAACCTCCCCGCCTTCCTTCTCCCCCATAGACGAGGTGCACCCCCGTACAATGGCCCTCACAAAATCTGTAGCCGTGAATTCCTGATGATCCGGCCCCGTTTCCCGATCGTGCGACCCATTCAGCAGCAATATCTTGGGCGTATTCTTCCCACTCTCCACTAATGCCTTTCCAATATTCCGGAGCACAAGGCAAGGCATCAGACTTGTGTACAAACTCCCAATGCTATAAATCACTGCCCCGGCCGACCCTAAAGAACTAACAACCTTTGGGTTCGCCGGAGGTCTTATCTCCTCCCCGTATAAATTTATATACCAGATCCTCTCAATCCTATCGGACAACTCCTCATTATCTTCGTGTCCCTTTGAAAACACGATATTCTGACTTCTCAGCGACGCTAATGATCCGGGTAAATCATCACCTTCCTCCTCCTCCTCGTCAGCACCACTGCCCCCGGCATCAGACCCTGCAGGAGTATCCACCGGCGAAAGCAGCGAAGCAGACGAAGCGCTCGGGTGCGAGATCTCGTTTTGCCCGATAATAACGGACCCATCCGCGAGACCTGCAGCTATGTGGTGCGCATGATTGGAATTGATTGCCGGGATCACGCGGATGTTTGAAGGCACGCCGGTTATTGAATGGAAGAGATATATCGCCGACTCGAAGGAGCCCGTAAAGAAGCGGGCGCCGGTCAGGAATAGGTTTCCTGTTGAGGCGCTGTGGAAATTGAAGTGGGCTGTTGGGCGTTGGCGCTTTAGGAGTTCGAGGTTTAGATGGTTGAAGAAGGAGCGGAGGAGTTCGCGTTTTTCGGAAGGGATCTGGTGGTGTTAGATGTGGGAAGGTGGGAAGGACATGGGGAGAAATGGCTCACCCCCTTCCAAAGAACGTGCGTCCCCTCCACAATCTCGTACCATTCCAATCGCGCCTTATCGGGATCAGCGGGCAGTCTATAATTTAGAAGATTCCGGATAGCGCTGCGTTCTCCGTCTATATCTTCCGGAACGAGCCTTATCAGACGACCTAATCAATCCCACCCCACCACACCTCCTAGGTTAACCTAAATATAAGAAGGAGAGAAGGAAGGAATGGGTCGGAGGAAACTAACTCCGGACATCACCAATCCCTGGCCCCCCACACACCCGCAATATCTCGGACGTGCTGCCGCCGTTATCGGACACGGGCAGGACAAAATCCAGAGAGCGGGAGTCTTTGCAAAGGTGCTTAAAGACGTCTATAAGGTTGTTTGCTGCGCTGCCACCGCTGAAGACTACGATACGGTTCTTGCGTGGGGAGGTGGTCATTTTGCGTGTTCATTTGCTTGGAAGAATGATGGAAGTGGGAGTGGGAGGGGTCGGCGGCTGGGTGGGGGATGGTGCTTTATATGTCTTGCTTCTAGTATGGGAGAACAGGAGCTGGGGTAAACTTGCAAACAGGTGGTGTGGACTGTGGAAAAAGAGCGGCGACGTTTCCTTTCCCCCTACCCTCCTACGGGAAACCTGGTGTGGGCGCGTGGTGGGAGCGATACTATCATATACTGGTAGTCTGCCTGTAGCATTTAGAGCCGAAGTGGTCATAGTGGTAGTGATGGACGGTGGACATTTTATTACAGTTTACTTCCACCCGGGGATTAAGGGCAAGTGAGGCGAACCCACTCTGATTGGCTTCCGGACCAATTAGCCAATCAAAGAGTTGGGTATCGTGAACCCACCATGCCAAAGGCTTGCCTGACATTTTTCCATCACGAAAAATAGAGTCAAGATTGGGTCTCTCTATGGTTTTTATACACACCTAATTTTGGCCAGTATTATAAAACTACAGTTCGCCTCATTTCTTGTATCATTTCTGCAGTACGAGGCTTTATTCTCTTTGGGCTTTCTGTGGGAACTATGCCTTAATTACCTGCCCTTCCTTAAGCCTCTCTTGATATAGATTAGTTCGCCTCACTTTTTATTTTATATTTTTTTACAAGACTTTATTCTCTTTGGGCCTTGTGTGGGGCCGAGCCTATCCACCCTGCCAAATAATGATATGGGACATAAAACTTCGAAAAACACCCCCGCCTCATTCTTTCCCAATACTGTACTCTAGGTCGCACTCCTCATCCTCACTCCGGGTATGCCACTTGCAATAGGTGGCATCTCCTTAGCTAGGGCTGCTCTTAGTTCGCCTCATTTATCCATAAGTCAAGCCAAAGCCTATGAACGCCATGGCGCCGAAGAAGCACCTGGCACACTCCACCGGGCTAAGCTAGTCTTTTATCAATTTCCAGCGTAACACAAAGACATCTGCAACCCCCCGTTCAGGGTTAGGTTTCCCCAAACCCACATTCTGGCCTCAACCGATCAGATCAAGCAACGCAACCAAACAACCATCACCACCACCGAGAGCTCCATCATACCCCCAATAACAAACGAACCCATCACAAAAACCGAAAACATTACGAAGCACATAAGGGGTGGGGGAAATAAAATAAGAATTAAGGCAGAATGCATTCCACATTAGTCCGAATTCAAAACGTCTTCGGCTTTTTCACCACCGTGGCATTCTTCGTCGCAGGTCTGGTCGCCCTATCCTCGTTGCTGTATCCTGCGGATGTGAGAGTGGATGTTATTAAGGCGAATGGGGTTAAGATGTACTGTGTTTATTTATTTCCTTCCTTCCTTCTTTAGGGTGGGAGCTGTGCGGGCGCTGATGTGGTGAATTCCGAGGATATAGCGTTAAAGGAAGAGCGCATCAGTACTACACGTCCAAAGTACAAGAATATGCGGTTTTGAATTTCGATTTGGAGGCTGGTTAATATCCCCCTCTCCTCCCCCCCCCTCTCCT
>QOVD01001134.1:0-18726 GCA_003521225.1 Tuber microsphaerosporum
GGGGGGGCAGGCAGGAGAGGGGGTAGGCGAGAGGGATTTATAATGATCGTAAAGGATCATTATGATGGCAGCACCCAATTCGGCCATGGGTGTTGCCAAAGCGGAAGAAAAATTTGAGATGAAAGCTAAAGAATACGAGATAATCAAGTCAGTAATCAGGATTGCTTAGAGCCTCTAAATATCTTGAACAAACCTGCAATGGATGTGAAGACAGGACGATACTTGGATGGGATGGATGATGGTAAGGCGTAATTTTTCTGAAGGAGAAGTTGATGATGATTCTACAAACAAGAGAGCGAAAACACCTTTATTTATAGTCTGCAAACAGGGTAAATACCCCCTGACTGCCTTACAAGCAGGGTTCTGAAGGGTCCGGGGGCCCCACAGGGCCCCACTATGGGACTGCCAAGAGCCTCGGGCGGGACTGGACCCCCTCTAGCAGTCTGCCCGGGGCAGCGAAATCCCAGGATGGCGGTCTTTGGCTCAGACGGCTGGCCCTATAGGATGAGACAGTGCCCTTCGCGGGTGGGACTACAAGCCATGTCAAGGGACGGCCTGGGGGATGAAGGACGGTGGGGGACTGTTAAAAATAGGTGTTGTTTGTAATGGAGGTAATGATCGGATTGAAGGATTTGACGGAGTGAAGAGGATTGGTTTAAGTGAGCGAGAGTAATTTTTATTGAAGCAAAGACAGGAAGGAAGGAAGGAGATTTTACAGGAGAAAGGTTTTCAGCGCTTACGTGTCCCACAAGTGCTACGCGTACTTCTGTCTACAAGTGCGGGCATTTCTAACATGCACCGCTGGGAACAGGATGAGTGATGTTCCGTGATTTCCCTCCAAGTGTGCCCATCTCTACCCCGAAATCTGGACAAACAAAGGGAATGAATGCCTCGGGTAGGAATCCCGGTGTCTAATTTGTGGATATTCATTCAGCTCGAAAATAGCTCTTCGGATTTTATGTGCTAACTCTATTAATAACAAGTTTAGGCGCATTCTACAATCTCAGGGAGCATTACTGGGCTAGTAACCATATTCCCAACTCTCTGAGATGGTGAAGCATCCACCGATATTCGGGTGCTCATGTGTTAAATCAGTTTACCAGCGATGGATAACTAAAGTGGTGTGCCATCATAAGAAGTACGTTTCAGTCGCATAATATAAAGGACGGTCTAGGCGGGGCATGAGGGATTGAGGATAATTATCGGAGTTTGTCATGTATGGGATGCCCGGGCCCACAGCCTACCCGCCTCTTCGGCTGTCGGGCATAGGGCATCCGCTCACCCAAAAAAATGATGGACTATGGCCGATAGTTGGTCCCATCCTACCTCTAAGACGGACGGACTGGACAGCTGGGAACAAGATTCGGACATGCTACCACATTCTACGATAAATTGCTTTGTCATGATAGATTACGACACCTTTCCATGTTTTCACCCATCTCACTAATTACGTCTCCAGCGGCGTTCTATCTCCACTCTGCGTTCCCCATGCTCTAATGTGTCTGCTGATCTCTATCTGTCGCAATTGGCTTTCATCCTTCGTAACCTGGCTGACAATCCTCCAAGAACATATACAACTCCTGTCGCCATAACACCCATTAAGTGCGTCATCTCTGCCACCCGAGAGGGCCATCTTAGGATGCTAGAATCACAACCATTTTGACTAACGAATAAAATTTTCTTTATTGTAACATATTAACTAACGCAAAGTGGATGTATTAGGATATTATTGGCTTGTGAGTAAAGACTAGATCTAATCCATCAACTAGAACTTCGTGTGAAACCAATATGGTAAGAACTCAGATAATTGGTGCCCATGCTAGCACGTTGGAGTTGGCCAGGTATGGTTGGTAACCTGGATGCTTTCGTGAAAATCATCCCCCAAGTTTGATGTCCCACTACTTAACCGAAACGTGACTTTTTTTTCTTCAAGGGCGAAAACATTTACTCTTTGAGGTGCTCTATCAGCGGTCGCTCTTAAACCAACGAAGCCCTAATGGTTAGGAAGGGGTAAGAGCTTAAAGCTTAGGCAATTTGTACTCGGCGGGGTCATTGAAAATCGGAAACTATAATACCAGTGCTAGATCAGGGCTAAAGCGATCTTGCTCAATCTCTGGAAAGAAAGACAGTGTTATGGGACATTTTAAAACAATACTTGTTGTTGTATCTGGTGGGCAGGTACTCTCATGGCTATACAGTACTCTAGGGCCGGATTCCTTGGGAAAGAATCATCATTTCTTCTCATCATGGATTTGTTTTCGCTTTCTCATCATACTGGTTTATCAGGAGCTAATCCTTGTTGCTACTCTCCAAGTTTTTGCGCGTTCTTGCTACCAAGTTATCTGAGCAGGGATACCCCCCTTTCCGGTTTTCCATGACCCCACCAAGTATGAGAGGCCAGGCCAATGCTGTGGAGAAAAGTGAATCATGGGTGTCAAGGGTACTGGGTGAATCATGAGACATCACTCTGACTATCTATCCGCGTGTGTTGAAAATAATCGAAATGGAGGTAATGATCGGCGAGGAGGGTTTTATGCAGTAGAGTGGAGCAGTCTAAGTGAAGACACAGAGTTCGTATTAAGTGGTAAAGCGGTTCATAATTTCTTCCGTTGAGTATATAGAAGGGGAGTTAAAGAGTAAAGTAAAAAGTTTAGGAAAGAGCAGGAAGGAAGACCAAGGTAAGGACAAGACAAGAAGGAAGGGAAAAAATAAGGAGAAACTTTCGAGGCCCGCGTGTCCTTCCAAAAGTGCAGTACTGCTTACTAGTACCGTCGCCGCCAAAGACTGTGGGCATTTTCCACACTAAGTGCGGCTGCTTCCAAAAGTACAGTAATTCTAGGTAAACTGGACCCGCTGCCATACCTCTTGGGGTAGCCACCATCCCTCTCAGTGACTAAGCCCTTAGTGAATTCGCCTTTCCGAGAATGGTAACTACCATACAGGTAATAGCGGCGGGTCGAATTTACCCGGAACCTACGGTATGCTTGATAACCATAGCGGATTCTACAGGCTTATAATGGAATAGGATAATGCTTGTATAGTACTAGGACAAAAATTTTCGTCCGATGCCCGTTTTACACCAAAAGTGCCCATCTTCACCACCCTCTCTCATTGCGCAATGACTATGAGAATCAGCGAAAATTTGTCCTTACATTAGCAAATCTGTAGATAATAGGATGAAATTTACAGAAGCCTTAAATATTACCAAGTGATGGAGAAAAGGTCATTTAAGTATCTGGTATCGGTTGCTATGTACTTTTTTGTATGGAGCCCCATACAAAAATCTGAGTCACTTTCACACTAGTTGACGCAATCATGAACAATGAAGACAGCTTTGATTCCTTACACTTCTACTTGTAGAGGTTTGAATAGATAGTCATTCCCTGGCTGATGGAAAGATTTCAAGTTTTTTTATATAAACAATGTTGAGAATTGTTTGTTTAAAAATGTCCATTTTTGGTGTAAAAAGGGCATCGGACGAAAAGTTTTGTCCCCGTACTTTACCTATATACAAATTCGGGGATATGCAAACTTCAAGCCCCATCTAATTCTAGCTATATGATGGTAGCCACTCGCACCATCACTGAAAGATACTGATATAGCACCTTAGTCATCTGCCGACAGGGGCAGCACAAGATTTTCCATGGTTTCAGCAGTCCAGGAGACATCATTTATCAAGCAGCCAAAGCCAAGAGTCCGACGCAGCGCCCATTTCTGCTCAATAACGTTCGATTGTTGCATCATGGCTTACAACGGCTCTGGTGCACTCTATTATTTTGACGAATTGCACCACATCACACATGAATTGCCATAAGACCTTGTCGATTGATTCACAACTTGAAAAGAAACAAATTGAATATAAACATCTGCGGCGCAAATTCGAGAAGCAAGTAGCTGCAGTGTGAATGCGGTAAAAGTGCAGGAAACAGATATATGGAGGCTCGAACACCCTCTAATAAGAGACTGCATTAACAGAGAAGTCAGGTCAATTGCTACAACTACCACTGTCACTACTATCATTCAGAGAAGGAGCACTCACAACAATTAGAGCCACTCATCACTTAGCCCACCATTGCAGTCCACTGTTCCCTGTCCAGACCGGCCCGGAAGTTTGGGTCTAAACGTTTGCGTGGAGATGAAATTCCTCGGGGGCCCGGGAACGATCTGACCCAGTGGCTAGGTCTTCGCAGGGGGCATATACCAAACAAACAATGTTTGGGGCAGGAGTTAGACGATCCCTCAGGGCTATGTAGCCCTTACTCAGTAAGGCACCAATCACCAAACCACGTAAAATGCTGGGGAGTATCGCGGAGCTTGAGAGAAAGGCTGAAAGATTAAGAACACACAGTCAGTAAACGGGGCCTCACAACACTCTAGGATTTCTCAGACAAACCAAAAATCGCTCGCATGATGTATGCTGGGTATGATGAAATAAAAAGATTGGTTGTTGGTTCGGCTATTTCCGCAAGGTTATCTGGCCTTCACATGTCAGCTAACGGGAAAAGGAGAAAATTTAAAAACATGAGCCAGAGTTGATGGCGTACTGCTGACAGCGGAATTTGCGTGCGGCGCAGGGGGAAAGCACTTGGGTGGCAAAGGGAGTTGAGATGTTCTAGAAACAAGAAAACCCTACAAAACAACAGTCTCGACCCTTCTCCCAGTCTTTCCCCAAGCTGACCGTCGTCCCTAACGACTATCAGATGGGATCACATCTGTCAGCGGTGATGAGGCAACACTGTTTTGGACTCCCAAGACACCGGTTGGCTGTGTGCTCGCTAACCCTACTGTATCCTTCCCGGCATAGTAGACAATCACTCGACAAGGACCTGTCTTAAAGACAACCCGCTATTCCAATCTTAACCACAAGCTGGATTTAGCTAGTCATGGGCACGAGTCACCACCGTAAGCCAAGAAATACTCTGTAAAAAGCTTACTCGAGTAGTGGGGATACCCGAAGACTTTTCCCTCCCCCCCGCTGGGTATATACCCACCCTAACTATGCCTCACCTGTGTGAATGCTTCTCAGAAAACAATATATCGTACCGGTACTGTGACAGGTATTTCATGTGAAATTTGAAGCCGAAAACTCAGACTATTTATCAGATTGGAATTCGAAAAAAAAGGATTCAGTTTTTATGACACGGGAAGGGAACGACGGGAGGTCAAGGGTTTTGTAAATAGACCTGAGAATCTGACCCATATCAGCAAGGAAAAGCTTACACTATCGCTGGAAACCAGAATGGGCCAAGTTGCTAAATCCTCCAAGCAGGGGATTTACCTGTAGTGATTAATACTTTCCCCATGGCCAAGTGGTAATTTAGCTGCTGGGGCAAGGGTTTTTGTATGCAAAAAATACCGGTACATTGTGACCGGCCTTAATTACTTCAAATGCCTCTCGCTTTCTATATGAGGTAGGTAGGGTTCGACTTGCCGACAGCCCCTTAACTGGCTCAGAGGCCCTGGTGAAGTGTTACCGCAGCTTTAGAGGCTATTACTGCACGATTTGCAAAGTGACCAATGATGACTCTTGAAATGGATTGTAAGCAGGCCCTAGGAGGTGCTATCAGTTAGTTTTCAAATCATGGTTGGGACTTACAATTTATTTGCGCTGAACATCCCCTTTATTCCTTCTCTTTGCCAGCTTGTACTTTTTGAGCGCCTTCCTCAATCGAGACCCTGTTTGGCACGCCATAAAACCGGCATTTCCCAGAATTTTACCGCGTTTTTGTTGTAAACGAAATATTCTAACGTTGCACTTTTTTAGTATAGCTCGACTTCTAGGCCTCCTAATTGATTTTGTTTTCATCGCAACTATTAGCAAAGTACAGTACCTACTATTGCGGCGGGGGGTATCGGCTAGGCTAGGTGGAGTCATGGGTGAGCAGGGGTGTTCAGTGCTGGAATTCGTGTTCATGGCTCCCGTTGGGTGCTGCCACCAGTACCATACGAATTGTTTAGTTAGGAGACACCCAGGAACAGTGCAACCAGTACTGCACAGCTCCTGCTACAAGTGCTAGGAACACACAGTACTAGTGCAATCTCCGTCGTTGGGATTATAGTTTCGCTTAAAGGGAGCCTGCAAGATTTCCTCTTAATAAAGATAGGTAACCATGACGAGCTATTCCTAAACATTTTCTTCCTAGCTTCCCAAGGGTTGCTTCCATCTCGCCTAAGCTGGACACTTCACAAACCCTACGCCTGGAACCTGGCGCATTTTCTAATGGCGTCGTTATGGATAGTAACGTACATACAAGTCCCAGGGATTATCAATTAGGCGCCTTTTGGCACGCCTGGATTTGGGCTTGAAATCTAGATTTTGGCCCAGGTATGGGCTTAGTGTCCGGTGGTGTTTGGTTCGCCCAGACTAGAACTGGATTTTCTTTCATAGGCTAGAGCAGAATCTCTAATCTGCACCTCCGAGGTCTAACTCATTCTTAACCTTGAGGAAAAGCTTTTCATCAAACTACTATCAGAGTCCTTTTCCTTCCCTCTATCTTTGCAGATTTTCATTTGGGGCACAAATTTCTGCCTCTCTGGTGGTCCAAAATCCAAAGCCTAACCTTTCGAGTTTTTAGACTCCGTTTTTTAAGGATTGGCTATACTAGTAGTCTGAATCCTAGTATAATGTACGCCTGTCAAATAGGGCCTCAGTAAGATCTTACTTTGGCCTGGGAAAGTAGGAGTGGTGGATTGGCTAACATTTGTAGGCATTAGTGGGCATAGAAACCCTGCAGATTGTGAAGTTATGGGCGTAGACCGTGCATACAAGCTCAAGCGTGGGACTCATACGGTCGAAGAGGTCTATTTATTTGATAGCCGGATATTCCCTATAGCACAGCACTTATGCTAGTCACGGTTTTGTGGGGCGCCCCCTCTAATGAGGCACCCTTCTTCGACTGCGTCCCGCTGCCTTATGGATTTGCAATCGAGTGATACGTCGTGTCCCCCCCTCTTCTCATTACGGTTAATTTTGCGAAACATAAAAAACGTGCTCGGCCATAGAACAACGAGAGTTTCGCATTCCGCCTGCTCTGCGGTAAACAAGATGTCTAATGCTGCCTTGCGGTAGTCCATGACGACGACAAACTGGTCTATCCTGACATTTCCTCGCTCCCAATTGCCAAAATCGCATCTGGGTCAAGCTAGCTAAACACTTCCAACCAAACCACAAAAATGACCAAAACAATCTACCCTGAATGCGGGGGATATGAGATAATTAGGGGACCCCTCGCTCTGTCACTTCAGGGCATATATAGCCCCTTACCCACCTCTTTCTCTTAAACTTCTTTTTCACCCTTCCTCTTTCCGCCGTCACTTAAAAACTATTATCCTCTAAATGTCCCCGCTACCACTCACAGCCCCCGATGGGGCGGGTGCGCTCAATAGCGTGCTCTCAACCCTCTCTTCCCTCTTTAAGTTTAAACCTTCCGTACCTGGTCTTTTCTCACCCTCTCTGAAAGAGGAAGAGACCCTCGAGCTAACCAATCTCAATATCTCGTTTTCTGGCCCTCCTCCCCCTGTGGCACACCCGCCCAGCAAATTCATTTTGCAACCCCCAGGATCCCAAAAAGAGGCTTGGTGGGAAGCCCCTGATTTGATGAGCACTAGTGGGTACGAAGAATTGACTTCGAACCCGTGGAAGGATAACCGCAAACGCTCTGGTACCTTCCCCCCTTCAATAGTAAAGAACCCCTATCATGCTAATCTACAAAACAGTCCCAGACCAGGAACCCGCCGCTATGACAATGAATGGGGCCAGCATAGGCGCTCCGGTGCCACAGCCGGTGAAGGGGGAACACCGCTTAACATACTCCCAAGGGATCGGGCTCATCATATTCATCTGGCTCGCCACAATAGTCACGGGGGGTGTCCTCCTGTGGGCCGTAGCTATAATCCAGACGAGGCTACTCGCCCGCCTAAAAAAGTCCGGGGAAGGGCCTGAAGAGAAGGTGGATACCGGTACGAACAACCGTGTAATGTATATCTTTACCGTCCTTGCCCTAGGGATTGTGCTTACATTCGCGTCCTTTGCTCTTTGGGAACTTTTATCGGTGGGAATTTGGAAGGGTTGAGGCTTCAATCTCCCTAGATCCCGTTAAGAGAGCGGGTGGTTTCTTGATATTTTCTTCTTTCTCGCTTCTATGGATGGATGGACGTTGTGTATATCTTCTAGTATAATACGTTAAGCCTTATAGATAACCCTATGGAAAATCTTATTTATCATCCAACCCCAAGCGCCACAGCACAGTTCCCCGCGACTTCGATACAAGCGGGAATGCTCTTCCCACAACCTTACACCAAGCCCCGCAAAGGTAGAACCTACACTTTCGGATATCCATCGAGATAGCCAAGAACTCGAGTACAGTGCCAGCACGCAGCAGTGCAGAGCCGTGCCACAGTAGGTCGCTGCAAGCACATCTACCACGATTTTCCCCATCTTCCTAACGACAGAGGAGTAAATTAGTTAAAACTGGTCACGGTTCTACGGCTAGCATAAGTAATAGTCTAGAAAGTCGTTGAATATGCCGACGAACAGCTTTCTGTCAGGGTCCGGAAATATTCAGGATCTAAGCCTTACCCCTGGGCTGACTAACCAAAACAATAGAATAAATCCTTAGTGAGCAACTATGAAAAGAAACTACGTATCATACAATACTGACGACATCTTTTTCATAGTGTATTATGCCCCAAAACATAAATAAAATTATGATTAGTGCAAAAAAGGAAATTTTGGTCTAGCTCTCTCTGTCAGCGCACTGCTACTCTTAATCGCTATTGTCTCTACGCCGGTGGTTTAGTTATACCACTCTTTCCTCGGTTGTTTTAGAACTCCGTCACAGACGGTCACTCGTCTAAACCCGAGCCTGAAGGACAAGCCTGCATAGCTTATGATAAAACGCAATACGGTGCAGGAACTTGCCGTTAACCTACCAGACGACGGTAGTCGAGCCAGTATAAAAAATACTTTAGGTCACAATCGGGATGCAAGTTGGGGGTTTCCCTGGCGTTCCTTTCAGGCAACGGCAATTGATCCAAGACAAGACTCTCGGATGTCCGATAGATAGCAATTGGCTTTACTTGAGGTGAGTGGTCCTGGTGATGCAAGCTAACATGTAAAAGCAGGTGTATGAGTAGGTCACCAAGGGGGGAAAAGGCAACCAGAGCTGAGGATAATGAATTGATAGTTCTATGGATGGAAACTACCAAGAAAATAGAAAAGGGAACGGAAAGAGGAAAACCTCGAATTCCCCTGACCGGGTGTGGATGGCCTGGGTAGTTTTCTAGGTGATCTTCAAGGACTGATTCTCGCCCATCAAATACCCCCCTTTTCCCCTTCCATCACTAACTTCAGAACCAAACCCAGCACGGGGACATGACTGATATCTTCCCCAACAGGTACGAGCGTACTTAAGTGCCCCCCGGCACTATACAGAGGAGGAAAAGGATCCCAATTTGGCCTTCTAAATGCATAATTAACCCCCTACATTGCGGACAAGAATACCGTGGACCCAACTTACCTCCTCTTCCTCCGCACGCCCCTCCTTGTACACAATTATCCCATGCGACACCAAAACCCCCACCACCCTTAGGCCTTTTGACTAACAATCCTCTAATATGATACAATCTCTGCCGTCCGGCCATCTAAAAGCGGCTTGTCATATGGAAACTCAATTACCAGCACTTTCCAAAATCCGAACTCTTATCATTCAGCACAAGAAACCACCAACATGAACTTTTACCGCGCGAGGCACGGTTTTCCGGTATGGCACCGTGCCTTACAGCCGAAATCTAAGGCCCGGCATCAGCTATTTATATTATAACACATCTCCGCATTCCCCTCCACCTCGTTTAAAGAAAATCCCCAACCCCATCACAGCCTACCGTAGAAGCTGCTCAATTCTAGATGCTCGGCCGAATTAAACCCGAACAACTTCTCACGGGATTCCTTACTTTCAATATCTGTCTGGCTTCAACTCGGCCGGGCGAGCATAACCCCAGTACCCCTGCCTTCTCGAGAAACCTCTGAATCTCCAGTCTAAAGAAGGGGTAGGTGCTTAAGAGGACGAGATACCGTAAACACCTGTCCAACCCAGCCCAACCCAACCCCCATAATAGTTAACCTACTCCTTAAAGGAAAAGGCATCTACTCCTACAGCCGAATTAAACCCGAATACTTCACACATGATTCACCACTTTAAGTATCCGCCCTGCTTCCACTCGGCTACACTAGCATATCAACTTAAAATTTCGACCGCACTCCTCAGCAACCAAATTTAGTGTCCGGAAAAAGCTTTCTACGATAAATTCAAATACAGTTGTGGGTCTTCCCCGTCAGGCGTCTTTTTGCGGGTATTAATTTAGCAATCTTGACGGCAGAGGGTCCCAGCGAGGGTGGTTTGCAGGAGAAAACAAAAGGAGAGCAAAAGGCTTAAGTTATGATTGAAGCTGAAAAGATGAATGCTTGATAGTCTAGCCGTAATTGATCAAGTTACGAAAATGGTGAAGGATGAAAAAACTGAAAGGACGGTTTCTTCTTCCAGCCGAAGAAAAATCCCACGATGCTTGCTTGTTCCCTCTCGGAGGTGTTTTCACCTCTCTTATATAAATAACAGGGAAAGCACTAGTCTATTATACCTAGACCGCCCACTTTTTCAATTCAATTACGCAAAAGCATACCCTACGCAATCCTCACGGAAAAATACAAAAAGTCGTGAAGGCTATTGACATGCGCCACAGTGCCGCATTGTTTCGGACACCATGATCTCCTAGTTAATCTGTGAGCAAGATTTCGCAACTTAACTTTTTAGCCCGGTCAATGGCATAGGCTAGCTCCGGATCTTTACCAAAGGTTAGTAATAGTCATGGAGCTCTCGCTGTGACCTGACCAGTCAGTAGAAAACATCTGCGACGATTGCGATACTTGAAACTATCCCTAATCTCGGAATATTCTAAGGAACTACTGTAAAAAGCGACAAATACAGACTAAGGGATCGGTTGACCTTTAATAAAAGGAAAAAAAAGGGGGGGGGGGCCTCGGCACCGAGGAGAACTCTTCCGAGTATTATACAAAATTGCACAGTAAGTTTGACTACACCACGGCGGTGGCGGTGGAATCTCCTCGTGATTCGTTAGACTATTGGATCCTTCGATTCCCAAATCTGGAGATTAACTTATAATACTCGATAGATATCTATATACCGAATGGCGAATAACAGAATCTTTTTCTTCTTTTTCCTACTATACGGTACTGTACTTGTACGAGTATAGGGTGGTTACTTCATTCAAGTATTATATCACACTATCATACCACAATAATGAAAAGAAAAGTCCCCCCTATACCGCAAACCCCCATTCCTCGCCACGCCCACCACCACCAGAACCGCATCAACCCTCTCCAGCCAATTTCCCCCACCGCAACCGGGCTGAATGAAGTTGAACACTTACTTTCTGTGGGAGTTCACCGCCTCAAGTTGCCAAACTTCAACTCTCCCACGCGAGATAAGAGCTCAAGTCTAATTTACTCGGTACAGTATACAGACCGTAAACTCAAATACGGTGCCGTACTGTGCTAATCGTCACCTACCAACTACCGGCATACAAATAAAAACAAAAGGAATCCAACAATTTGACTAGAATGGCCATGGTAGGTAGAGTGTATATGTTATATGTGATAATTGAACACAAATTTATAATACTAACAATTGGTGCATGATACGTACAATGCACCCACCAAGTCATGGTCTCTCCCTCCCTCCCTCCACACACGCACAGGCGGGTAGGCAGGCGGACGGGCAGGCGAGCAGGCGGACGGGCAGAGGGGGCTATGAGGTGAGAAAACTGCCCAGCTTCCCTATACCTCCTGTAAGGCACAGATATATAGTTTTATAATATCATAATATTATTATTATTGCAAGGTGTTCGGTTACACCCACGTCTTCGGCTGGTGTAGCACCTGGGTAGAATGGACCAATGTTCTACGACTTGGAGGTGATAGAAGATGTCCTGGACGCAATTATAGTGAATTCGCATACCTAGTATGGGTATGATTGGTACGGGTGAGGACCCCTGTGAAGAATCACACACCAGCACTCGCCTCAACTCTTCTACATCACCGTGCCCTAACTATCATTACCTCCTTCCCCCCTCCCTTTTATTCCGACTCACAATCACTCATAAGGCACACCGCCTCCACTCTCAAAGGCGCCAAAAAAAATCCCCAAATTCTACGTACCAATCTAGCCACCACCCATCCAACCACCCAAGTAGATAGCACCACCCAAAGGGGAAAAAAGAAATGGAAAAATGGAAAAACCAGCAACGGAGTAACATACATCTATCCACCCACCCACCAACAATTCATTCATTGTTCAACTCCTCAAGTAATTAATACCTCAGCCACTTCGCAAGAGGAAAAAAGAGCCTAAAAATGAGATGAAAAGAAAGCAGTAATAAAAGACCTGTACCAAATGCACCCCCAAAGCAAGGAAACAGTTTTTTTTCCAAGAAAAAGGGAAGGGGAAAAAAAAATACAATTATTCCAGATCGCCATGCGCATATAGGAAAGACAAGACATGCCGCCGTGGTCACGTGAGAGAGAAAAACATATACCACCAGACAAATTGCCAGCTCAGCGGGACGACCATAATAAAAAAAATAAGCAATAAATAGGAAAAAAAATGAAAATGAAAAGTCGAGAATACCCTTCACTGAGAACAAAACTAGGTTATAGCGCATATCTCCTCAATTCCCTCACGTGACGCACGTATCTTAATCCTCAACGCCATCCGTCCCCGCCTCTCCATCGTCCTCCATTTCCTGGGTATCGTCATCCTCATCGTTATAAAACGGGTGATCCCCAGCAGAGGTGGCCCGTTCGGCGCTCAGGTGCCGGCGGAGTTTTTCTACTCCGCTGCCGCTAAAGACGCAAAAGACTTCACGTTGGTGTTCATTGAATTCTATTCATGTCAGCATTAAGAGTAGCGCAAAAGGGGGGGAGGGGGTGGCATACCCTCAGGCGGAGGTCTACAGAACTGGGTGAAATCCTTTCTACTGTAAAAGACGTCGACACCAGTTAAACTAAGATGGGTAAGACGCTCGCAACTCTTAATCAAGTCATGGATTCCCTGGACGATAATAACCATCAGTTCATCCGCTCCCCCGACACAACACCACAAACAAGGGACCCACATTAACAGTAAGATTAGTGCAATACGACAAATGAACCCTCTCAAGAGGACACGGTGCGTCATTTGTCCGACGGACCAAAGTCTGGATAGCGTAGTCTGTAATCTGATGGCATTTGACTAACCCGATTCTCCTCAACTTCGGCAGCCCCGCGAGATGGCACACAGCCTGATCGGTAAGTAGTGTGCAGCAGGCCAGATCGATATACCGGATCCTATTACAATTACGCACGAGAGCCTGCACGGCGCGATCTGTGAGGTGTTGGCAGTGACCAAGGTGCAAGTAGTGCAAGTTCTTCCCCAACTTGATAATGCTATGGGTGACAGCCCTATCAGTAATATTCTCGCACTTTGCCAGAATAAGATTGCGGAGCCTGGGCGCGACGCTGACGATCTTGTTCACGCTTTGGTCTGTAAGTAGCCTACAGCCTGTAAGATCCAATATGCGCAGTAACTCATATGTCCGATTGGGAAGTTTGAGGAATGCGTCGTCGGTAAGAAGGTCGCAATAAGCAAGGCGGAGTTCCCGAAGCTGACGGAGCTGATTGAACATATGAAGAACCGACTCATCCGTGATATTGTGACACTTGTGCAAGTCCACCTCCAAAAGCTGAGGACAATTCTCAGCTAATGAAATGACTGTAGCGTTGGTCAACAAGTTACAATCGTTAAGCTTAAGCTATTTCCCCAAAAATCACCATGTCAGCAAAAAAAAAAAAAAAAGAAAGGGATAGGGGGTCATACTCTGCGTAGAAATTTACAGTTCTTAGACAACGACACCATAGAGGCATCCGTGATACGTTTACACCCAGCAACATTCAACCCCTGAAGCCTCGGGCAGTTCCGAGCAACCACATCAATCGACAAATCCGAGATGTTATAAAGCTGCGACATATCCAGCGCCTGGATGCGCGGGTTACTCCCTAATATATCCATGAGCGGTGAGTCCGTCAAGTTGACGCAGTTGGTGAGAGTCAGGCGTTCCAACTTTGTACACAGTCCCAACGGCTTCATGCTCCCATCGTTAGCCTTTGCCGAGATGGGCGTCAGGTTAAGCCTCTTGATCAACTGTGAGTACTTGTAGAAGGCGTTCTCGTCCTGAATGGCGGCGACCATAGCCTCGTATTTCGTGAATTCGCCGAAATGCGGACGGTGCCAGAGCAGCTCTACGCTGCAGTCGGCCCACTGCCGAGACACCAGCATGCAAGCCTTCAATACCACCAGAGAGGTAATCTTGGAGAAGATGGCGATTAGGAGCTCGGGAGGAAGCCTATTAACCGGCGAAAGGGGCTGCTGCTGCTGTTGATGGGGATGCGGCTTACGGAGGGAGGCCATCTTCTCGATAGGGGATACAGTCATGTTGCGGAAGTCTGTTAGCTCGGCTATTGAAGAGTGACTATCGTCTGGGTTAGACATAAAACAGTCAGGGCCCTCGTCGTTAGTAAAGCGCTCAGGGCTACTGCTGGATGAGCTGTTCGAGGTAGAGTTCTGGTCGACAATAACATAACCGGCGTCGAGAGGAACCGGAGCTATCGATAGAGGCACGGGCTGGCGAGCCATTGTGAACAATGTTGGTAGGGGGTAATCAAGCATACACTAGAGTGCAGCTGTATTATTAAGTTGGAATGTTCTTGTTTGAGGTCAACCGGCCAGGACACGGGCGGCAGTGGTAGCGATGGTGGCAATAGCAGTGGTAGTGTGGGACTCTGTGAGGTGAGGTAAGAGGAAGGAGAGAAAGGGATGGCGGTGGTCTAAACAATAACAGGACGGCACCACACAGGAGGAGAAGGGGTTAGGGTTAAGAGTGGTAGAGGAGGGGGAGGGTGCGCCTTGGAAAGGGGAGAAGGAGAGGGAGGTAGTGTCGGAAGGATGAGGGGTTGGTATCGTAACGTTGGTAATGTTTTTTCTTCTCTAAGCTACTGTAGGTGTAGCGGGGCTGAAAGAGCGAAAGGGTTCAAATCTAAATAAGAACAAAATTCTGGAAGAACTAGATGCAGTTTTGTTACCTGGTGCTATTCAAAAGAGGGATAGGGGAATTATAGAGCGAGTTTCCTAGGTTGGAGAGAGAGAGACGGTAAGGCAGTGATAGACAGAAAGAAGGGGAACCTCACATCCCAAGCACAAGATCAGAAAGAAACCCGAGAGAAACGAGAAGAGGCTGGGGGCCAGAGGGCAACATAAGACAGGAGAAGAGACAAAAGGATTGCGTGGTGGCTGGGCGCCAAAAATAACAAAAAAATCAAAAAGATCCCCCATCATTCTCCCCCACCAACAGAATTAGAATGCCATCACAGAAGGCTCTCTTTCTATCCCCCTTCTGAAGAGGCTCAAACCAAACCCGGCAGCGATCTCACTACCCCAACGATTTACTATATCTACCGGTATAGCCCTGCCCGGATGAAAAGAAGGAGAAGAAAAAGAAAGAGAGAGAAAGAGAGAGCAAAAGAGCCAGGAGGAACTTTTTTTTTTTCTTTTCCACAGTTGGCGGTTGTGGCTGTGGTTGTGCATCAGATCACGATATTGTTCACATGTATCCCAGTCCTAGCCAACCTAACTGGCGGACTGCAGACTCTTTACAACATTTGTTACAGTTGATCCCCCCTTCGACAAAGACGCACACGGCACTGTACGGTAGGCGCCGGGATCTGAATCTGACATAAGTCTCCGATGGCTAACATAGCTTAGGTCCGATAAGATTCTCTTCATTGTAACAAATACATACCTGAGAACAGAGCTCTGTCTGTACAGTACTGTGCGAGTACTGAACTGTACTCAGGGCTCATAATGCTCGGACACAACAACTCCATTACCGCCCGACAACCCACTCTAACTCTAAGTCAAATTTTTACCGCCTACCCACAGTAGCTCACTACTTCCATATCATATAATGCATGCATAACTTACATACATATCATACACAATCAGCCTCCCCAAAAACCCTCACACGTCACTCATTGCATATACCTCCCAATACCTCCCTAGATCTAGGTCGCCAAGCGGCCGGGCAAACCAATCAATCAATCGTCAAAAACTACCATGCAGAGAATGCATATATTAGGAACCATAGATTCATGTAAACATACAGATGAAAAAAAAAAAAGAGTGGACAGGAAGGGGGATAAAACGGCTCCACTAGCACCACGATCTGTAAAGTCGCCGTTGTATCGAGAGAAGACCCGGCGACGGCTTAACTGGGCCACTGTAGTGCAGTGAGGTACTAAAACAGCACAGCACAGAACAGCACAACAAAGTATTTTTACATGGGCGATCACTCGTTGGAACGCTGCTACACGTACCGTACAACAGCTTGGGGCACAATATCATGCTGTATACCCCCCCCCCCCACAGAGCGCCTGGTCACCATGGACTTTTCAAACCTGGGCAATGGAAAAAATCCCAGTTGCAACAAGAAACCACGAGTGCGGCCCATAGATAAAATAGTCACGAATGACGAGATAAAAAGAAGCGGCAAGTCGCACGACACCATAGCAGAATTGATTAGGCAAAGTAATGAACACCAGAGCAAGGCACAAAATTTCAATAAAAAATTTAAAAAAGACTCTATCCACGAAAATTGCTATCTTCCCTATTCTGTATAACAAGCCCAAACTTGCTTTACAGATCCAAGCAGTGCTAGTTGATTCATTCAATTCGTATTATTATTATTTTTCTACTCTCGTTCCTTTATATCCAGGTCCTTCGTAAGCCGTAGAAAGGTTTTTGATAGCCTTTTATGCTATATCGCAAAGAGCTCTTTGAGACAAGAGAGCTCTCAGAACGCTCTCGCATACTTGGTGATTTACAATCAAAAACACTGTAGCTCAAGTGGCTCGGGCATACTGAACCCCTCCAATCAAGCCCCTAGAAGCTCCTCCGACGTTTCCCCATCTTTCCCTTTTACCGAAAGTTGTAGGTATAAATGGTCGTCATCTTGGCATCGATTCACCCAAAAGGTTTATGAACCCACTTAAGTAACTTCTGGGCAGGCTAGATAGTCTAGACTTTGAAGAAGTGCAGAGAAATTATGAAAGTTGTTTAGATTACTTGCTTGCACCTATGATACTTGATCTTAATATTTACGTTTTGGAAAAGTGATACAGAAACCTTCTATTCCAATACCGTTAGCTTTTATCTTTGTATAATATATTTGTTACATAGAAACTGGATATATTAATTAATCCAAGTCTCATTTATGGACAGGTAGGGAATAAGGATTGCATAATATTATATCATTGATGAGATCTCTACCACTTCTTACATAATAATATTATGGCCATTGGTTGTTAAATAAAATAAAAATACTGTGTTTTGTAAGATATGCCAAGCTCTAGTTTGTAAGATATGGCTTGCCAAATACATAAAGGAACTTTAATAAGATAAGCACTATACATGTATGGCTATTTGGGCTCAGCCCTAAATAGGAGAGGAGAAAATAGTATTATTATAGCACAAAATGAAATTTTTTAGAGGGCAAACCAATGTATTTACCAGTCACTAGTGTTTTCAAACCCTCTTAAACCCTAAACTACATTGCTTTCAAACTGCAGTTTATAAGGTTTCCAAACTCTACCTTTCAAACAAGGTGTAGCCAAACACAGCTAACCTTACAAACTGTATTTTATAAGATGTCTCCTGATAAAAATTGATATGCCAAACAGAACCTTAGTTTCTAAAGGTATATTATTCAATCAATCAGATTCCTAGCCCAAATAAATTAAACAGTATATATACCTACTTACATGTTATAAAATATATTTACATCATCATTCAGCCTCTAGCAGGTAGTGGATCTCTCATATTCTACAATTTGTCCAAGATCTATCTTCATATACTTTTTGCCTTCAAGTAAGAAATATTGTATGTATTACTATTTTTCATTTACTAAATTTGGTTTAAATTACTAACTATAGTTAATTTATAGAATAAGTTCAACCAATCCATATTGGGCAATTATTTATCACACTGATACTAGTTCAGAATTACAGAGTTTGAAATGCTAAATGACAGCTACTCCAATCCTATTGTAAGAGTTCAATATTCTGGCGGCCTTTATAATAATCCTCAGGCTGAACTTGAGAAGTTACCTAGTATTGAGCATTCTCTTCTGGTGAAAGATCTGTTTGATACTCTGATCTCAAAGAATAATGTTTTACCTCTTTGTACTTTCCTAGCACATCTGTCACAAACCTGACTAAGTGAGGAACATGGTTTCACATGACTTATGGTTATGAGTCATAGGTTTGTGATTTGTTTCACATGACTCGCACTCGCGATGTCATCGTGATAATGTTATTGGTTGATGTTTCTCACATGACTACGATTGTGGTTATATGATTTATAGACTTTCGCACATGACTCACATTACGAGTCATGGGTTTTACTCATGTGACGCGAGTTGCACACATGACTGGTTATTTGGATTATAATTGGTTTAGGTATGTTGCACAGCTGACTTGTTGAAAGTCAGCTGATGGAGTTCACACATGACTCGCTACGAGTCATGAGGTCGTGTGACTCAACGGTATGAGTGACCAGGGTTAGG
>QOVD01001134.1:18880-34977 GCA_003521225.1 Tuber microsphaerosporum
CCTCCGACGTGGGCCCTGCCCGATAATGTCGTAAAATGCCGCAAACTCCGCCACCCCGTCTAAAATTTCCATCATACAGCACAACCTTCTGGGGAGTTGGAAAGTGTTTCTTGCCCTGTTTAATGGTTTTTCGCTACTTAAGTTTCCTGTTGATATCGTTGCGATACAAGACCCACCGGTCAAGTTCGGTCGTTTGCCCTCGCTTGCTGGTTTTAAAGTTTTTTCTCCTACTTCCCCCCAGTCAAGAAAGCCCCGGGTGGCTACCGATGTGTACACCTGCTTCATGGAAAGGGCCTCTGTACTCCCGGTACTGCATGGTTCTGATTGTTATTTTTCCCTTGATTTGTTTTTCCGCTCCTCGCTAGCTGGCCACACCAGAAAGTGGAGAGTGGTAACCTGCTACAATAATTTTACCCTTGCTGCATGACGTCCGACAGTTCCCCCTTCAGTTTTGTTGGAAAGTTTTTCTTTTCCTGTTGTTGTTTTAGGGGATTTCAATATTCATCATCCCTTCGCTGACCCCCTCAGGCATTTTCACCGTAATGAAATTGCCCTCTCCACCCCCTATTTGGACCTAGCCTCTGCCCTGGGCTTTGCCCTCCTGAACACCCCCGGGGTCGACACAAGATTTTCCTTTGATGCTCACACCAGGCCGGGGGTTCTGGACCTGGCCTTCGCTAACCTCCACCTCTCAAGACTACGCCACCCCGAATGGTCAACCCCACTACCCAGTACTGGGTCAGATCACGTCCCCTGTCTCTTAACCTCCGATGATATCCCCTTCCACCCCTCTACCCCCAAGCCTGATTGGACCAGGCATGACTGGGAGACTGCCTCCTGCTCCCTCCAAGACATCACAATTGACCCTCCTCCAAGCTCCCCCACCACCGTTCAACTAGATGAATGGTACAATCTGGGGTTTGGTAGGATTCACACCCCCTTAGTCTCCAACGTGCCATACTCCCGCCCCTCCCCCCATGCCAAACCCTGGTGGACCCCACTGCTTTCTCAACTAAGAAAAGCCTACCACGCCGCTGCGAAGCGGGCCCGCAAGGCCCGCATCCCGGACGACCCCCTCCCACCCGCAGAAGCTAGGGCTGCCAGAGCTGCTTATTTTAAAGCCATTCAGAAAGCCAAGCATAAACACTGGGACTCCTTCCTTTCCTCCACCAATGCCAAAATAGTCTGGCAAGCAAGACGTGCCCTATCTGGCACTCCCCCCGACAGGTTCCCTTCCTTCCCTGGGGCCGACACTCCCTCAGACATCAACAAGGCCCTACTGGACCATTTTCTTCCTCCTAGACCCGCTCAGGGAGCACCCTGCTTTGCAACCATCAACCCCTCCGCCCCACCGATAACCTCAGAAGAGGTATCTGCGGCTCTCAGCGTATGCTCCCCAACCTCTGCTCCGGGACCTGACTCCATCTCCTACGGTGTTTGGAAAAGCGTTCACCGGAAGTTTCCCCACCTTATCCCGCTCATCTTGTCCCCACTTCTGTCCCATGGCTATCTACCCCCCTCTCTTAATGCAGCTGAGGGAGTCATCCTCAGCAAACCGGGGAAGCCCTCCTATGAGACTCCCGCATCCTTCAGGGTCATCGTCCTGCTTAATACCTTCTCTAAAATCCTGCGGAGGATTGTCTGCTCCTGGCTCTCTGCCCTCTCCGGCCCCCTAGCCCTGGTCCACAAGGACCAGTGCGGCTACTTGCCCGGGATTTCTACGTTTCATGCCGCTGCCACAATAACACACGAAGTCAAAGCTCTTCAAGCCGACCCAGACTTCCAGGTCTCCACCCTCTTTCTGGATATAAGGGAGGCTTCGACAACGTCGACGCCTCAATCCTCTCTGACCGACTGGGGGCCCTGTGTGTGCCCCTCTACCTCCAAAGATGGGTCAGGTCCTTCCTCACCAACCGCTCCTGTCACCTCCTCTTTCAAGGGTCCCCCAAGATATCCCTCCTAGTCACGGTCGGAACTCCCCAGGGTTCCCCCCTGTCCCCAGTACTGTTCGTCATCTACGTGTCATCGCTGCACCTGACGGTCCACAGAGGCCTCATCTTGTCCTATATGGATGACTTCGCCGTCACTCTCTCGTCCCATTTGTATGAGAACAACATTTCCCTCCTCAAAGACCTCTACTTCAGACTAGTACAAAAGGGGTCCTACCTCGGAGTGCCCTTCTCCGTCCCAAAAACCGAACTGATCAACTGGCAGACACCCCGCCAGAGGGGTCCCACATCAGTGACCCCAATCACCCTTGATGGCCACACCTTTCCGCCAGCCACTTCCCTCTGGTGGCTTGGATACTGGTTCACACCCACCTTCTCTACCTCCCCACATTTCCTAAAGAGACTCGCCCTGGCTAAGGGAGCCTTTACCCTAATCCGTTCCCTAGCCACGCCAGGCAAAGGCATCCCGCCTTTTCTATGCCACCGCCTCGCCGTGGCCGTCATCTACCCGATCGTTCTTTTTGGGGCCAACCTCTTCACACCCAGCCAAAAGATGGCGGACAAGATGGAAGTCTTCTGGCATCAGGTGCAGAGGTGGGTCACCTGCTGCTTCTCAGCCACCCCCATTGGCACCCTTTCTTATGAAGCGTGCTTCCCCCCCATTGCCCTCCTAGCCGGCCATCAGAGACGGTTGGCTGGCCTCTGACGGTCCTGTCTCCCCCCGACTGCCAACTCAGCAGCCGCCAGACTTCACCCCTCCCACCCTGGACTCGACGATTGGAGGGCCCCAGACTCGGCCCGCCTGTACGCTACCAGGCTTCCACCTAACTACCTCCCGCTTCTTTGGTCGACCTCCCCGGTGAGGTGTTACAGACACCTCCCGCTAGACTCAATCATCCACCACGTGTTCAAGGCCCTCAATGACCCCCCTTTTTTTCCCATGATCTGGTCCGAAATGGCCCATCCCAACAGGGTCCTCCCTGACCCGGCTCTCATTTCAAAAGCCTACAAGAAGATGAAAATTCTTCTAAGACGGCACCTTGTCACCACTTGGACTCGGAAGTTCCCCCCTCCTCCCCACTACGTCTTCCCACCCTCCCTGACACCCCACCCCTTCATGGGCCTTCCGCGCTTCTCGGCGGGAAGAATCCATCAAATGAGGGTGGGGAAAAGTTATCTTGCAGGACACGCCTCCTGGTACAACCGCGATCAACCCACCAGGTGCCCCAGATGCAAAAACGGCCGGGAGGACTTTAAACATGCCATCGTCACCTTCAGCGAAAGAGCTGAAGCCCGAGCCCTGTTCCTCGGGAGGGATCTCTTGCTGAGTCCAACCTCTCCTCTCTGGGAGTCGGCCTCTCTTCTCAAGGGTCTTGCGAACTACATCCTGGCCACAGCCTCTGGTTTCCCGCCAGACATGCCCTATTACTTTATTTCCCCCCCTGGTCATCCCCCACAGGCAATGCCCCCATTGGAGCGAGGGGCCCTCGGCCTCCCCAGACGCTTCCTCTAGGCAAACCTCCCCGAAGGCATTTTGGATACATGGACCAGAGCCCTGATGATCTGCAATGCCCCCACTACCGCGTAATGAACATGAAGCTTATGATTATGAGGTTTTTGTTTTATGTTTCCTTGTTGTATGTTTTGCGACATAGGTGTACTTGCTTTTGTTGAAGATATCAACTGCATCAGCAAAAAGACAATTTACGTCCGGCGAACCATATCTGCGCCCGGACGCATGACGTCCGCCCGGCTCGCGCCAGACGCCTGGTATGTCCAGATTCTTGTTTTCTTACCCAATCGCACCTACTGCCTTGCAACGCCAATTTCCTTTCTCCAAACACTGCATAGGCTGTGCTCCAGAGGCCCTCCATCTAAATACCTCTCCCCCCTGCCCCATTCTTCCCATCACGCCCGGCGGCCCTTGCCCTGCATGCCCACCCTCCCATTCTTTGTCCCTGATCCTGCCGTCGGGCGCCGACTAGATTCACCCGCTGGCCTCCCCACACTTCAAGTTCATCCAAGTCCCCGGCATGAAGAAGCCGAACACAGGGGGCTCCAGGACTCTGCATTCCAACTCCAGGATCCCCTACTGTGTTCGTATTCTTCATTCCGGGGACCTTTATTATTCCGTCCGACTGTGTCCGCTAATCTCGGGCTGATCCCCACCGTTTTTCATATTCTAACCCATCCTCCGCCGCCTGTCTCCGACAAAAGGCAATTGACGTCTGGCAAAGCGGACTCGCCCCGGACGCCTGGTGCGTCCGAATTCTTGTTTTATTACCCAATCGCGCCCACTACCTTCAACGCCAATTTCCTTTCTCCAAACACTCCATACGCTGTGCTCCAGACCCCACCCCACCTACATACCTCTCCCACCTGACGTCTTCTTTCTATCACGCCCGGCGGCCCCTTCACGCTCACCCCACATTCTTTGTCCCTGATCCTGACATCGCGCGCTGACTAGATTCACCCGCTGGTCTCCCGATACTTCACATTCATCCAAGTCCCCTGCATGAAGAAGCCGAACAAAGCGGGGCTCCTAGACTCTGAATTCCGACTCCAGGATCCCCCACTGTGTTCGTATTCTTCATGCCGGGGACCTTTATTTTTCCGTCTGACTACATCTGTGGGCTGATCCCCACCATTTTTAGTTTAGCAACCCATCCTCCTCCGCTGCTCCCAGACAGTGTTCTCTCTATCCGGATCCAGGCGGGCTTGTCCGTTGAATCTATAGTTCTTTGTTTTTAATATTTTAGGTTTCTATTTCTATCTTCTGACTAAATATGTACATTGAATGTTTCAATAAATGTCATTAAATGTCCGCAGATCAATCCGGTGATTTACTAGCCATTGCCCATCCCCATAAGGAACCACCTGTGCCTGCCCAACCACGACTCCAATATCGATTAACCTTATATCCCGACCATTGCGCCACTTGCAGACTCGTATATGCCCACTTGACCCATGAAATCTGCCACCGTTGACCGGATCAACTACTTGAACAAAAGCTAGCCGACTTGCAACCCTCATCGGGATATTTCTTATCTTAAAAAGCCCTACCAAGCGTACCACGGGCCGTCCGTGAAGTTCACCATACATATCCGGCCTGCCAGCCTGTATCCATACCCAATCATTTCTGGCACCAGAGTTTCGGAATGAGATCTTTCCTGTACAGCGCGCACGATGAACCTGGAAGATATTAGTTTCTTGAAAGTCTGGAACACGAATTTCGAGCTGCGTGAATAGCTCAGCCTGACAGAATTTCAGTTCGCTGGGGTCAACTGGGAGCTGCCGTACATCAGTCACGGCCTGGTGGATGTAGTTATCCAATTCCGCAGCCAAGTCGTCATAGGGAATCTCTAATTCACGGCAAAGCTCGAAAAACTGTGCCGACATTCAGGGTCCACCCTTTCTGAACTCGCCATGAAATCCGGTGGGGCAGGCAGGTCTCTATACCAATCCCTGGACTAGAAATGCTGACGTTGCCAGTTCCAAACGCATTGCCCGCCGTCCGTAATACGTCCATTGTCAATAATCTCATTCCAATAGCGTGTTCCCGGCTGTATTGTGCCAAGATTTGTCATGCCGCTTCATTTTTATTTGACCTGCGGTACCCTTCCTTGATCTGCTCTTTATGTGCCAGCTCGCCGATATCTGTGGAATACATTGGAACAGACCCAAAACGTCGCACATGCGGTACAAAGTGATTTAGGTAATGCATCTTAATAAAATTGATGTAGTTTTCCCGCGGAATCAATTCTGCCAATTGATTGGCCCTTTCAATCCGGGCTTCGCCTAGTGGCCGACGCCGTTTGACGGCAGATCCAGTGCCGACCCTAGTTCTGTGCTCATTGGCAATCCGTTCCCTCAATTCTCGATCCTGACATTCAGCCTGTGCGCGTACAGCCTTAGTTGTACGGAACACGAGAAATATGTCCTTTGTTTTGTAAATGGTCCGCAGATACAGTTCCATGTAACGGAGCGTCTCCGGCGTATGACTGTGATACTGAGTCATCATGGAGAAATCAATCAGGGAGCAGACGCACTGTAATGCCCGCTTGAAAGGTAGTTGTTTAGAACTATCCGGATTTCGCAATGCGGCCACCAATACGGCCGAAATACAGCAGCCAAGGTTTCGCATTTCCTTGCCTTGCCACTGCGTGACTTCTCGATAAGCCGTTTTTGGTGCATAGAAACCGGGATAAGAATGCAATTCTTTCCAGATATCATTGAATGCCTGATGCTGTTTATCCTTTTTCAGGAATCCTTCTATCCATTTCATCATATGCTTAAAAAGTACGAGATAGATGTTGTGCAAAAGGTCGGGTTTCTGAAGGTTAGCGGGGTTTACTCGGTAGAGTCTGGAGAATACATTGCGGTCTATTTTCACCCCAATTTGATGAAAATAGTCCGCGATATGGGTGGCTTGAGTTTGTTTGTGCTCCCTTGTCTTTCGCGCATAATCAGCATAGTCCCGTGGCTTGTATGTGTTTTGTGGATCCTGACCAAGTTCTGTGACCGGAACTTCACACTACGGGCAGGAATTATTGGTTATTCCGTGCAATGTGGTATGCTCAACATGGTCGGCAATCCAGGATGATAAGATTGGAAAACATAGGCGCATTATTCCTTCTGCGCAGTCCATCACGGCGCTGTCTTGGGCAATCTCCTGCAATGGGCCCAGAATGAGATCGAAGACAGCCAGCCGGGAATCAGCATTCATCTCCCGCTGGATTTCGTCGGCGCGGACTGATTCATGACTGAGTTTTGGTGGCACAGGCAGCAAAGCAAGTAGTAGGATTGGCATCTTTGTTGGGCTGTTTCGCGTCCGGGAAAGGATATTGCCAATCGTTACATATACCGGCCACGCTTTCTCATCTCCCGAGAAGTTTGTGAGGTGAGTCTGGTCAGACAATCCGATAACAGGGACTACAGTCGAGCATGCTGGGTGTGCTTCCAATTAATAGATCTTAGTACTATACAGGTAAGTGATCGCCGACTTATCATACCTGAGTTTCCGACCACCAATCTGCTGTGTGCATCTCAGAGTATAATCAATCACCACGTGAATCATATTCGCGTATCGGCGCATAAACAATATCTCCTCTGTAAGCGACCTGCCGGATGAGGTGGCGGACACAGGATACAATATATCGGTAGTAGAACGTGGTTAAATGTTTTCCGCACTCTAGCTTTGCCTCGGTCCATGATAAATATTCTTTGAATGGGTCCAGAGTTTCAAGTTGGTTTTCAAATGTGTAGGCAGACCGAAATGATCCGCGTTCCATACCACCCAAGCCTGTGCCAAAGTAATGGTTAATCCGGGTCTTCGGTACCTTGCTACGTACAAACCAGCTAGGCAAATTGAAGTCGCACTCGGAACAAAATGAGGCCCATGGATCATCGAGCATGGCCTGGTTAAGCTCCTCATATCCAGCAACGGCGCCAATTGGTCTGCCAGCACCCGTAATCGTTTGCTGACTACATGAGAGCGACTTCTCCGGCTGTCGGGAAACGTCCTCCGAGTCCGAATCATGCTCTATATCACTGCCTGTCTCCTGTTCGCTTCCTGAATCATAGTCTAAAATTGCTGGGTCAGACTCATAGTCCGAATTTCCCCCACCCTCTGCAAAATCATCTGCGTCACTAGTGACGCGTTGGTTGACTCCTTCATCCTGTATAAAAGATTTCCGTGCGGTTGAAGTTCCTGGCCCAGAGTCCGCGATCTCACGGTGGAAAAGCATAATATCATGATATATCGTCTGAACGTGGTTTTCATAGGCAGTAGCGTGCTGATAACGCCGGCAACAATAGGGGCACTTGGTGGCCATCCTCCTCGTGTTTGCCATTTCGGTTCTCTTTCTGTTTCAAGGTGCTAGTATCCGGTAGTGTATCGGCTACGGGAGCGGAAGAATATCATCTTGAAAGCTGATGTCTGATGGCTTGCAAACTTGAAAAATAAACACAGTAGAGTCCACGTGGTTGTTGGGAGGATCAAGTAGTTGTGGTTTAAGCATTTCATGTTAGGTCTTTGGGCCTCTTGGCGGACGCCTGCGGCTCCCCTGCAGCTCAAAAGTCTATTTCAAGCTTACATAAACTTCAAGAAGCAACCTCATGTTCGTCCTAAACCCTTCCTTGTTTGTACAGCGTACAAGTGTTTACCAGATGAAAGCCGTCCGCGGCCTATATAAACCATGACTTTCCTCCTTCCTTCCTTACCTCTCTCCATCATTTCCCATCAAACACAAACTAACCTGAACTCTTCTCACCCGCTTTTCCCATCCACTTTCCGCCGGCCGGCCTCTAGCACCAGTTTTCACTCGAGTGTACCGAGAACTGTATTCATCCGTGTGGTATATACTCTATTCATTCTCTATCTATTTTGAGAAAAATTAGTAACCTGAATAATCCAAGCCCCTGTATTTAGTCCGCGAAAGACTCATCTGACCCCCGACATATCCATCCGCGCCCTAACTTTCTCATAGATGTGTAGCATCTAGAGTCTATCATTATCCTTTGATCTTTGTTACGCAGAATTTTGTTCTAAAACTCGCCACTGCAGAAATAATCCACCCACCAAAGGCCGCGATAAACCCTCTCTCCCATCATGCCCGCTTCAAAGAGCGGCCTTACTCGCCCAAGAACGAAGGGCCATGAAGGCGACGAGGACATTGCTTGGTGCAAACACATTTGCCACTTCCCAGACCATAGTACTACAAGTCCAGAGTATAAAACTTGGCGGGACGCAATCAAGAGGAGGTATGGAGCAGAATCGCATCCGGGGCTTGAAACTAGCCACCCCTGACCAGTGGGAGGCGATCCAAGCATATGCCCTAACCGTCGAACCCCTGGCCAGCAATGGTAGAGCTGCCCTCTGGCAGCAAAACTCAAATGCCGGCCTATGTTTCACTGAATGTCTTGATTTTCTGCTTAAGGATATAGCGAGAAAGCATTCAAAAACGTTGAGTCGCTTGGGTGTCGCTGTTCCTCCGGCTGTCCCCGCTGCTCCTGCCGTGGCCGCAAATGATCGTAAGTTCCGTCCTTTGTTGTCCGTATTAATCTACATGTCAATTTACTAATATGACATCCTCGGTTTTGCAGGCCCACGTAGCATCTGCGTCTGGATAGACCGGCCATCTACTTATCGCAGAGACAATCCACTCCCCCGCGGGCGCGAGCATGTCCCATGGAAGACACATCCGGTCATGGTCTAGGTGAAGATGACCGAACCCACTCTCAAGAGCTTGCATACGGCCCTCGATAGCTGTTTTGCCCCAGGGATCGGCTATCGTCACTTGGTTCGCGCCACCAGATATGGCAGCCTTTTGCTACTTGACTTCCTAGAGGACCCCCTGCCACTATCTGAAATCTGGTCCTACATGATGATACGCGGGTCCGCATGTGGTGGGGACAATGTCCGTCATCTGAACCAATGGACATGCTTTTTCGAAGCCATCGCACCAATGATCAAGAGCCTGGTACCCCGCCCTGTTTGTCCTATGGTTATAGGGACCGGAATATTAGGAATAGCCCTTCCATTGGCGCCGGGTCGGACGACCCGAGATCTGAGCAGGATGCTTTGCTGGAGTCTGACAGTGCTGATGACTATGATGGCCAGCCAGAATCCTCTGCCACGGTGGCAAGGCGGGGGGGGTACCGTATGACGATATCAACCCCTACAGCAAAGCAGGGGCCGCGCCGTCTAGTGAAATCAGGCACTGCAGCAAAGCAGGGGCTGCGCCGTGTAGCGACACCAACCCCTACTCGGGCGAAGGCAGTATATAGCGGCCGAAACCGAGGTGGGTTAGACGGAGCTGAGGACTCTTGACCGGATTTTGTTGAAATATTCGTCTATAATCCATCTGTAGATCAAGAGCCCGACTCGGAGGTGATGCCACGTGTTGCTCAAGGTATTCCTCATTCTTTCCCACTACCTCAAGGTCGTGTTCTGAGGTCCGGCAGAAAAATGCCGGTGCTTGTGAGGTACCAGGCTGATAGAAAAAAAGCACCTGTTAGGGCACCGGTCGATTCCTCAAGCAAGCGCCATCGGGTGGCTATGACCCACCATGAGCACTGTAAGCTCCCAGCTGACACTCGCGAACCGCCAAGAAAGATAGTTCACAGGAATAAAACAGCACCGACAGGCCGGAACACAAAATCCGGTGCCGGTAATCCGGCTGCAGCATTAGTGCCAGAACCACTTCATAATGCTAGTTCGCCGGTTAGCCCCCCGCCGTCTGCGCTTACTTCCCAAGTTTTCGCTGAAGATATTGTGATTGAGTTAGTAGGGTCTGCTGAGCGGCTCCTGACGGATGCTTCAGGAGCGGAGACTGCCAGCCCCACGCCGTCTGCTAGCACCCCCTGAGATACCCCCGAGGACATCGTGGGTGATTTAAGACGTTCTGCTGAGCACCTCCTGATGGTTGCTTCAGGAGGTAAGGCTGCCTTGCCTGAGACTCAGGCGCAATCAATTATTGGCTGGTAGGTTTCAAGTGTGGTTATCCAAGTCAAGTGTTTCTACGTTCGAACCAAAAACTCTCGGGGGGAAGCTGTTCACCTTGGCAACCTATCTTATCTAGCCGGCAATCCCAGTCCGCACGGAGACAATATGTCTAACTCTTATGAGCGTAGTGGGAGACCCGAATCGCCAAAGCAGACCTGATCCGGGCGGCCCAGGCCCGACCCAAAGTGTCGGAGCACGCGCTAGCTGTTTTCCTTTTTTCTTTTTCCTGTTCCTTTTTCCTTTTCCTTTTCCTTTCGGCGGGCTTTCATGTTGAGGGGGTTTTTATACGGTATGGCATCTTGATTCCCTTTTTTCACTCTTCTATATTGTTTTTTTGTGCTCATTCCTTGCTTTCATCATTCTGCCTGCTCCTGCCGGCCATTTTTTGTCTGCCCTGGTGCCAAAGGTCCTGGTGGCCTTTCGCTCACTTGTCATGCTTTATTCCTTGTTGTGCTTCATCCCTTCCCTTGCTCCTTTGCAGTCTTTCGTCTGGAATTACCCTTTTTGTCTGCGCTCTATGTCTGCGCTTCTAACATAATGTGCACTTACCTTCACCCTATACCCTCCTAGATTAGTGTTCCCAGCCCGGACCCGTATCCCTGCCCCAACCGGTATAATTCGCTTGACAAATTTACTTGAATTAGATTTAGTTCCCTTATGATAATCGAAACGATTAATTAGCCCTATGAGCAGTACCTCTAAGACTGCTCTGCCGCTTCTCTTTAGCAGCAGTGGTGAGGAATGCGGTTCATATTCAAAATACCTGTATATAAGACCTCTTAAACCGTGTGACAGGTTATGAACATGCCGGCCCCTTAAGAACACGACCCAGCCTTTGCTGTCAGCTACAATAAGTAACTCCCCCAAACCACCTTGATTGCCCTCTGGTTTGCATTTCTTGACACAAGCTACATTTGCGTACAATAACCATATATTGAATTCGACCTATCCTTACAACTAATATCTCAATGCCGCAGCTACGACCCACCGCCGACATATCACGTCGAGCCCAGCGGCAAGCCCCGAGGCAGAGGGGGGTCCGCGAAGGACGTATCCGGAAACAAAATCCCAAGAGCCTCTAGCTCATGGGCCCTCTTCGCTCTCACGGACTAGCAGTATGCTTTCCCGGCGTAGAACATCAGCATCGGTCCCGCAGCCAATTTCAACGTAGCTTCAGCTAGGACAGGCTAGTCATCACCTGCCTGGATGGCAGGGCCCGGCGGAGGACATTATGGATTCACAGGATGGAGAATATGACGACAATTGTTCGAATGAGGAGAGCATGGAGGACTTGATTGGATCAGACGAGGAGGATGACCTAGGGGATTATGGGGCACAGAGACCCATAACGACCGAGTATGAGTTTGTTGAATCAAAACCCTCTACGCTGGCTATCTCAGCCACGCCTACAGACATACGGATTGGATTGCGTGGACGGATAACACCTGCTCCACGAGTTAGCAGGACTCGTTTTACGGTTCTGGATAGCAGCTCGTCTGGAGATCCCTCCCCCGCCGTATCAAATATTATCCCAACACCGGCAGGCCACTTCCGAGCGGCGGTACGAGATCAACAGCCCCCGAGTTCCCAGTTGACCGGAAGCCGACGAAATTTTGCTGTTGGGATTGATCTCACAATTCCGAGCAAGGCAATGGAGCTAATGTGGGATTGGGTACTTTTTGTTAATCCATTCCTGGATCCAATCAGACTGGCAGAACAGGTTCATCGATGCTGGAGCGATGCCCGGCGTAAATTGGATTTGCTTGACTTTCCGGACGCTACCACACACTCGAGTAATCAGCTAAGTCCCCTAGAAATACTCTACACTTATGTAGTAAGCAGGACAGAATACGGAATCCGGCGGACCGTGGTAAGACAGATACGGGATAAGCACAGTTCCAGCAGATCTCAGTATCTGCATTGCGCAAAGAAGATGGTGTCAGCGCTCTACAAACTTGACACCGAGGACCAGGCAGCCTGTGCACGAAGGGTGCAATATTTTCTGAAGGAGGATCGCTTTAATTGTAGCTCTCCTGGTTATGAGGTAACTTTTTCTGCTTTGTTTTTCCCGATGATTACAGTCTACAGTGAACCTGAAGGAGTAAACAGGATTTTCAACTTGGGTTCCTCGCACCTCAGATCCCGGATCTGATATTCGCACAGTTTTGTAGTGGTAAGAAAAGGAGAGGCAGAATAGATCCGGAGATTCTGGAGAAGATAAATGGCCCGTTCCTGTGTCTGACTTCGGCCATATTATACAATGCGCTGCGCTGCAGGCAGACTGGGGTCTTTACTGATGAGGTTAACTTCAGACGTGCTAATTCGTGAGGTAAGCCGCCGGCATCCGGAGTCCGCTGAGGAAATACAGTGGTAGGCTAAACAGGATGGAAATGTAACAGGGCAGTTTAAACGTCAGTTGGACATCTGGGAGAAGAGTAGGGGATTCCAGACTAGAATTATCGGTCGTATCAGGCAGACATTGGGGGAAAGAATTGATAAGCAGGACAACAACCCTGTAGAGAGGACAGCGGGATATTCAGACAATCCGGAGGCATTAAGGCTTGAATTTGGGATGGATCCGGAAGAGGCAGACTCCCAATTCATACATAATCCATTGGCCAGTCAGGACATACGCGGTCAGGCGGACTAGTAGGCCCAGGTCTGGCCCGCCCAATAGGGTATGTTTAATAGATAGTGATAATAGAAATAATGAAGCGCTGGATTCAAAATGTGAATGTGTCCGGGATTACTAGTAGAGGGTGAGGGCGTAGTGACCCGAGAAAGAATATGAATGAATCAGGCAGACCCAGAGGAGAATGACAGAAAACAAAAGTTCGAGATACCCGAGGAACTCATGATATACACTTCCGGGGGCGGAGAGCGGTATTAGTGGCCAGTAATACAATGAGGAGACTCCGGACAAAGAGCTATACTATCAAGGGGTAGGTGGAAGGCACTTCACAGAAAGCGGAATATCTGGCGGCGCCGATGAAGGCGTCGGGCGGAAGGTGAAAAGTACCAAAGGCGCTAGGTGGAATGTGAAATATACTAAAGGCGTCGGGCGGATCAGACTTAGGGATCGGAATGTGTCGGACAGATCAGGAGTAGCTGTCACGGGATTGGGTAAAGGGAAGATGGAGGAAGCTCGATGGTGTAGGGAAGGGGAGCGGACTGCGTACGAATCCGCAACAAAAAGAGAAAAAAAGGTGGGAGCCTGATGGCGAAAGGCCGGGGGTGAGCAGGAATCCAAAGCGATCGGGAAGATGTTGGGTGCCAGGCAAAGGGCGTCTGGGGTATAGGGAAGGGGAGCGGACTGCGGACGAATCCGCAACAAAAAGAGAAAAAAAGCGAGGGGAGCTGGATGGAGAAAGGCCGGGTGTGAGCAGGAATCCAAAGCGATCGGGAAGATGTAGGGTACCAGGCAGCGGGCGTCTAGGGCGTAGGGAAGGGGAGCGGACTGCGGACAAATCCCCAACAAGAAGAGAACAAAAGGGAGGGGAGCGGGATGGAGAAAGGCCGGGGGTGAGCAGGAATCCAAAGGGATCAGGGCGGTGTAGGGTGCCAGGCAGTGGGCGTCTGGGGCGTCAGAAAGGGGAGCGGACTGCGGACTAATCCGCAGCAAAAGAGAAAAAAAAGGAGGGAGAGCCGGATGGAGAAAGGCTGGGGGTGAGCGCGATCAGGGCGATGTAAAGGGTAAAAGGAAAATCAAGGGCGCAAAGCAACGGGCGTCTGAGGGCGTCTGGCGCGTCCCGATGAGGGAGGTTTGCCTCTGGCGTGGGCGGAAGGGAAGAGTCTGTATCCGGACGCAATGAGTGCGTGGCGGCCAATCCAGAATGTCGATTTGTGATGGCAGTGCCCAGTGCAGCGGAGGCAACAGGCGCACCAGGCGCAAAGCAGAAGTTTTGCTGATGTGCGTATACGTTCGTACGGATCGGAGGAGGAGTTTTGCTTTAAGTTTTGCTTGAATTTTTTATGTTTTTGTTTGTGGGTTTTGTTTTGGCCATATCTGAAGATGCATGTCATTTCTTGTCTGTTAAAACAATGAATATAGGATATAAAAAAAAGTAAAAAAAGCAAAAAAAAGGGGGCAGTCTTACTGCACGAATGATCTCCTGTTCACCACCGTCGACTGAAATCTCAACACCATGAGAAATCATGGTCAACTCCATCCCTTCCCTCTCCCCTCCACTGAGGGCCTCGTGGCCTAGTGTAACGATCCTTCCCTCCAGACGATACTTGCAGCAGATAACACTTCCTCGTTCTCGTACACTACTTCTGATAGCCGAACCCTCTTGCTCCGATCGTGTAGTCGAGAAAGTACTAAGAGACGCTTCTCTTATTCGCCGAGAATCGTGATTGGTAAGGATAACTTGACTTGATAGTATAAGAAAGTACTTAGATGGTTGCGTGAGGAACCAACTATTCTACAGTTTATTTTTTTTGTTTGTTTTAAGAGATTTAATTTGTTTGCTAAGTAGGAACTAACTAGATACGAAAGCTAACTAACGCCGGTAGGTATGAGAGCTAAAAACCTCCAACTACTGTCAATCCCGAGCGCCAGATGCTAAAACCCTCTGACCCTGCCTGACAACGTAACTACTTTGTGTAGAGGTAGAAATCAAAGTCCGGTAATATGGGTAGAAACTACAAAGGAACCAACAGGCCAGAAAAATTGAAACCAAATAACCTCAACAGACATGCAGCCCAACAAGGGAAAAACCAAAACGAGAGTGAGAAACCTAGGAACGAACAAAGAAGACTTGAAGCCCAGCATGAAAGAAACCCCCAATAACAAACCGTAGGCTATACCATTGGACCTGAGCACACAAAAGGGGTAATGATACCAGGACCATAAAAGGCCGTCAACAGGGGCTGAAACAATCCCAGCGGGAGATCTATACGACAAGCTGGCGTGGCGGAGACGTGTCGCGTAGGGATGTGCCCTAAGAGCCCACCGGAAAACGAGACCAGGAGTGGTGCATGTCCCAGGGGGCAGGGGCGGTAGGTATGAACCCCGTACAACTAACCAGTTTCACTGCCACGTACTCAGCCATGACAGATCCCAGGGCCAGAAGATCAGAAGGGACAGGGACCCAGAGGAGGAGGCGAGGCTCAAGCCACGCGAGAAGGGGACCCCAGGGGAGGAGTGCCGAGGGGGGTAAGAGGAGCCACCTAGTAGTAGGGTATCAGCCAGGGAGCGGATTGTAGCTGTAACAGAGCAACTGGACGAACTGAGAGGAGGAGGGTGGCCGCAGCCAAAGGACAGGATGGCTGAGGGGTAGACCCAATCAAGAAGTGCGAGACCGACCGACCCAAGCGAGATCACAGCTTTTGGACCATACCGACCGTACCAAACAGAGTTCCCAGGAGATAGTGCAATACTAGGGAGCAGAGCCACCATGGCCACTACATCACCGATAGCCCGAAACTGCAGAAGGCCATTGACGAGAAAGGGGTTGCCGACCGTGTGCAAGCGCTAAGTGAGTGCAGCGAAGCGAAAGAGAGGAAGGAGAGAGGAGTCACCGTGAACCCCCTAGACAAAGACTGCCCGAGAGCAATGCCATTAGAAGGGGAACAGAGGGGAGCGGGGGGTTGTAGCGTCACCCTCCTAGACAACGAGGCCATCAGAAGAGGGGAGAGGG
>QOVD01001136.1:0-24496 GCA_003521225.1 Tuber microsphaerosporum
AAAAAAAAAAAAAAAAAAAAAAAAAAAAAAAAAAAAAGAGGCGAAACCTTAAGGAGGAAGCTCGTGTTAGGCACATTGGAAGCCCATGTATGGAATACTGGAATCCAGCGCACAGACCCCTGCGCACAGACCTCAAAAATACAGCCATCATACCCCTGCGGCCCCGACGTGGGAGCACTACGTTCGTTGCCGCACCAGTGGTAGTTGCACTCGCACTCCAGAATGTCCCTTCAGGGACCACTCGCAATAACACCATATACGTCATGGCCGTCCGTCCGACCGGATGCTGTTCGCAGGATATATGAGAAGAAAACCTAGTGAAAATTATGCAAGTGGTTCGGACCAAATCAGTGGACGTCGCATAAAGTTATAGGCCTTCAAAGTTATCAGAGCTGAGGGAAACAAAAGAGTGGACGCTTAAGCGAAGTTTTTCCATGAGGAAATTAGACACTAGTACGCATAGTGGAGACCAATAGGTCCCACTCAGAGTCAGTCAGTAAGGGAAAGGCATTGCGCGCAATTAGCCATAGGTGCGATTGCAAGCAAGAGTCATCCCGAAACCTGATGCGCATGCAGCCTAAGAACTCATACGCATTGAATGGTCTGACGACCAAGGAGTTGGCCACTTCTTACATAACTCGGTGAAGAAAGTTATAACGCTAGCACCTATTGGGCTACGAGAACTCTGCACACCTATCGTTGAAGAGAATGACACACCCTCACGATTAGATGAATAGTGTATGTTTTCATAATGCTAAGCAAGTAGTCGAACAGTTGTCAGGGTCAGAGAGTGTTCGCACTTTTTAGTTAGTAGTTATTAGTTAGCCCGCGAACACTCAGATACGGAATATAAATATCGAAGTGCCTCCCTTGCTACAAGAAATCATCAAGCACTGGAGAAGAGATCTTATCAATATAAAAAGTTATCACGCTATAAATCTTTATCTTACTCGATCATCCTTTTATTACATCAATTACTTCTCACGAGAGATAGTTACCCACGAGCCTTCTTAGACAAATCTCCGAAGACACCTACTCAGGCTTAGTCCGATATTATAATCCCACTATCGGCTACCCCTAACGATTGCTTAGTGCTACTTGGTGCATTGAATAAAGAGATTTCGCCACATTGATAGAGATAGTCTGCAACCTTTTGCCATAAAAACAAGCATGCAGCTTTGTGTCTAATATCACTATAAACAAACTCTGTTGGATATTCTCCAGCAATAAGTAGTTGAGCATAAATGCTAATTGTTGTCGCCGGCAAAAATTCATCAAGATGGAAATTATCCACCCCTGACTCTAATGCTATAAGTACTCCAAGGTCACCTGGCTCTTAATAATTTCACATACCATCCGGATAGTGATAGAGCATAAAAGGTTAGCCAGTCAAAAGATAGCGAACCCTTAATTGCTGCTATCGAATTTTATGTATTTTGTGTATTGAGATAAACTGATTAATATGTAAGTGAATAATATCCATGTAGATATATTGCAAACATGATTTATCTATATCACTACGACATCAGCAAAACAAACCAGTTTGCATTTTGGTCTTCCTGTGCATCCTGGCTCTTCCTAAAAACCAATTTGAATCCTAAATGTTAGTTTGCATCCTGATAATGAGTTTTCTTCCTGAGAAAAATAAAATTGTTCAGAGAGAAAAACACGTTAGCTTATCTTATAAATAGTAGTTTATTCTAGCTACATGCAAAATTTCAGATCTTCACTGTATCAGATGACTGACCAATCAATAATTAGAGCTTTTCACGGTAAAATTTGACTCCCCTACTTTGAACCCCCGTATGTACCCAAAATAGTAGACACTAGGAAGTGCCACTGACTGCAATTAAGTTGAAATCAGACACTAGCCAACTGGCTAAAAGATAGTTTCCGGAATGCACAGGAAGATAGTTTACATATATTCAAGATGCAAACAGGGGTCTCAGGATTCACAGGATGCAGCAAAAAGTACATGTTTGTTTTTGCTGATGTATCAAATACACCTTCTTCTTTTAGCTCAGCAGAAACTATCTTCTATTCTTGTGTTTGATCTTCACTTAGTAGATTCCATCATGCTTTAATCTGCTAATGTTTTGTTGATTTGCCATATGAATTTGCTCTGTGAAATGGTAAACCTGGTTAATTTGCACCCCGCAAGATAAGACATAATTGAGCGAGTAAAACTGTTTCTGTTCTTATAATAAAAGCAGTAATAATAAGAGTAGGTATTTAGCCTATTGCAGAAGAATCTATTATATTTACCTTTATCTGAGCGAATACGCTTAGGCATGTGAAGTATGTAGCAAAGGAGACGAAGATATTGCCTATTGACTAAAACTGTGGTTCAATTGGAAATTCTGATATAATACCAAATAATATAGCAAGAATATACATCGATTGCTCCATAAATCTCAAAGCCAAATCTTGGGAGCTTATTATAACCATTAATTGAAACTATCCAATTAGGCACTTTAACGAAGTATTCTTTTTGTTAGTTTAATATAGTAAAGGCTCTTTTGTGCATGGCTACTCCTTCCGGATCGACCTTTTATATTGTATCGCGTACTTGTTTTCTTTACCACACAATAAATTTTAATATATATTTTCTCAGTTGTAAGATAATTTATATGAAAATGCTTACTGAGATATAAATACTCCACTTAGGCGGATATTAGTAAGAGTATATTCTCAGCCATATTTAATAGACTGTCCTAAAATTATATCCTTGTAAGCCAGGTCCTCAGCCCTGACAGAAGCTTCAAATCTAGTCTTCTCACCATGTGCTGCCTTATAAGAATTTTAAGAGATGGATAAAGATGAGAATTGCGTAGTTGAATAGCTGAGAGATTCCATCTATGAACAGATAAACAGTGGAGAATATTGGCCAAAGTCAAGTTTTGAGTCCAGAGTTCTCGCACTTTTGCCACTAGTTGGATATCTTTATGTAAAGATACTTGTCACTTGGTCAATTCCCATTGTGCGAATCGGTCTCTGTATGCTCGTAAACTATTACCTGTTATCTTAATTCTTAAATGAATCGCTATACAAATTTCCTCTAATCTCGACTTAAATTCATATCTCTTTTTTATAATATTTATAACCTGCTCTAATGGAAGTTTTTCAATAAAGCTCTGATAAAGTATCATGCACAGCCTCCCAGTTATATAGTAGTGGCATAGTAAATAGAGTTTATAAAATAAAAAAAATCTTGCTATTTATTCTATCACCTGTCCCCTTTCTCTCTCTTATATATATTCAAAATACTAACTACAAGTTCTGCTTTGACTTCTTCCTTACTACTTAGCACCCCAGCATCACAGTCCTAATTGGTAATAACCTAGAAAATGGATTTACCTCTACTTCTCTGTCTATAGTCTCCTGTACTGTATTATGAAACCTTGTAGGCCCTATATCCACCTCTTCTAAATTTGAATCCAAGAACTTCTTAGCCTTAATTCCCTCTTCTCTTATTATAATCCTGGCCTCTACCCCCTCTGACTGTTTGAAAATCATAGTGTATACATACTTTCTCCTTATCTTTTCCTTTTGCTTTGCTTTCCTCTTCTGTCCAGCCCTACCTCTAGTCTTATTCTCACTTCCACTACTACTTCCACTTCTACTTTCATCCTCTAACTCTGTAATACTGTAGTCCTCCAACACCCTCTGAACTGCAGTACTTGCTGTAGGCAATCCAAACTGAAACTCCAGAAGATCGACTAGAATCTTCTTTATCTTTTCCCTATCAATAGCTGTTTTCCAACTCTTCTCCCATCCTTCCAGTAATAATTGACAAATCTCTCTGTCCAACTGCCCGGCCTCCCATGGATGTTAATATTGAGGGTATGGAATCAAGATCTCAGACTTTCTGTATATCTTGGCAACCTGACTATGATTGGAGTGGGCAGTTGACCTGGCAAACTCAAAGGTTCTAACACGTGTCTTATTGGCTGGAATTCTCTACTGATATTGAATGGAATGTGCCTAAAAACAGATTAAATAAAGTTAATATAAAATAAATCTCAATAGACCCAGGCAGGAAATATTTGATATCTGAGCAAAACAGTTCTCAATAGCTTGTACCAATTACTTCTTCAGCTCTTCTGACCAGAAAACAGTATTGGTTTTCTCTTCTGGATGAATTCCAACTAGAAGTAAGATCTCGACAGCATTTAAGATGACAATCTCATTCCAGACATTGTTGCTCTTGGATCTCGCAATTTCAAAATAAATTGCATTGGTTTTTCTGAGATGTGTGAGGGATTGTAGATGGTAAGTAAGGTTCAGGTTGGCATTGAAACCCTCAATATTCAAAATTGGACAGGGTGCTAAGGTTGAATCATACCTGCTTCCAGGGCCAGATGATAATACTGAGGAGAATACTATAAGATAGAGTGGAATGCAAGTTATCTGAATTAACTTGTTTTTGTCCAAAAAGGCAATGCACTTCTCAGGGCCAACAACTGCAAGCTGGATTGTGATGGAATTCCTCGAAGGGGTTGTCCAGGAACTTTTGATCTCATCATACTCCTCTCTAAGCATGGCAACTGTTTGTTCATGTAGGGCAAACTGTATGCACAGCCAAAATCCTGAAATACTATTATTCCTTATTTATTTTATTAATAGATTCAAATCAACTTACATCTATTAATAGAAAGTGCCATAGCTTTCCCCCACATCTCAATCATCATCTTTGGTTGAAGGTAAAACTCAAAATCCTTCCGGAAACATGGCTCCAAAATCTCCCTTCCAACTAGCTTCCTCTTCCCATTAAACTGTGCATGCAACTCTAGCCTATAGAGCCCAGTAGGTATCTGAGCTCTTAGCATTCTTTCTATATCCCCATAGGTTAAGCCTTCAGGCATTTGTCTGATCTGTTGAAAAGTTGAGAGTAATAGCAACTCGTGTTTGACGGATAAGATGACCGGATTGATGAAAACTGGTAGTGGTTATAGGAATTTAATCCTATCCTTCTAACAAAATTTACCTTTATCCATCTCCAGGAATTTTGCTTTCTTAACGACTTGGATAGCCTTAATCTATAGCTTAAGGGCTATCTACCCATATATTTATTTTTCTCATATTACCTTTTCTCATCTCATAAATTGCCTCTATTTACACTTTACTTTCACCTTCACTTAACAGTTGCCTGGCTTGTTGCTCTACCGTTGCCTCGCTCATTACTCTACAATTGCCTCACTACTCTACTCTGAACACATAATTATCTGGCATTACCCCGGGCCCTTTGGTTGCCACAAGTTGGTTGCTATAAGGTGCTATTTGCACCTCGAGTACGATTAACCTGCCTAAGCCTGATCTCAAGGCCTTTTGAAACCATTCTTGCAAAATGGAATGCAAAGTCTCTAGCTTCCTCCACCACTTAGAATCTGTTTTCCCTTTTACCTGAACTGGCTCAGCATGCAAATATCTCTTAATTTGCTGAAACCGCTTCAGCAATAGCCTCTCCTTTATCGCAATTTGAGCTGGTTGTCACCAAAATTCTACCAGACTCCAGCAGCCATGCACACCCATAAAAATTACTTGTGCAACAAATTTCTGCATCTCCTACATGGTAACCGGCTTCCATGGCTAAAAAGAAATATCACCTGAAGGTTGTTGTTTGGCCCCCGCATCCTAGCCGCATACTCATTTGTATTGTTGACAAGGAGAGTAAAAATCTCAGCATCCCAAAACTGAGAAAATATATCATATGAGGTACTTGGACTGTCAGAAAGACAAGATTCAGCCTCATGGGAAGGAAAAGAGTACTGTAACAGGATAAAGGTGTCTGGTATCTCAGGCTTTAAAGTATATTGGTTTTCAGTAAGAAGTGTTTGAATTGGCGGGTTGGCAATTTCAACTGCTTCGGATATACGCTTTTCTCTTCGTGGTACTCTTCAAGTTGTAGTCGCTCCTTTTTCTGTCACATATGCCTTTTGGGCAGCATGGCTGCGAGTAGCTGGAGAGGAATTATTGGAAAGTGTTTGAAGTGGCTTTCAGTAAGGCATTTTTGGATTTTCTTCTACTATTCCTAATAATAGCCAGTTCACCTTCTATTTCACTATCGCTCATAGTCGGGAAAAGCAAGTGTGACGCAAAAGCAAGTGTGATGCTCTTGCTTTTTTGTTTTTGACCATTTAAACTTACATAATACTTGTTTTCAACACAATATCCCTTTACCCTACAGCAAACCATATTTAAGCTGAGTCTGTTAGATCCCATTAACTGGGATTCATAATTTTGTTAACCTGCTCTGCTAAGTCTACTGTAGCGTTAGCAATAATTTATATTAAGATCACTAATAGTACAGTAGATCTAACGACTCGGAGTAAATAAATACAATTGGGCAAAGGTATATGTTGTTGAAAACTAGTATTATATAAGCCTAAATGGTCAAAAAAAACATCTGGGGCATCTACACTTGCTTTTGCGTCACACTTGCTTTTCCCGACTATGAGCGATAGTGAAATAGGAGGGAAACCGGCTATTACTCAGGATTCTGAACTTTTTCCTTAAGGTTGTGATCTTGCTTACAAATGTTGTCTTAAACTGTGTTTAGAACACTGAAAGGGGTGGTCGAAAATTTTCTACCATTTCAGCCGTCCAAAATATAAAGGATGTCTTGGCAATAAAATTAGCACAGCCACATGTAACACTCTTTGCACAGCCAAGTCCCCTTTTTGAATAGCAGGAACTATGGCTTGAAAAATTCGCTGACAATATCACATCTCCACGGAATAGGGAAAGAGAAAAATGATGAAGTAACCCCATCGTGGATTTAGAACATACTGGAGAGAACGTGGCCCACTATGGGTGACCACGATAGATCTGTATTTAGTCTCAGGGCGTTCCCTTTCTTCTCTCTAGACTACACATCATTAGCTAGTTCAAACATGAACACATATCTTTTCCTTCCACCTTAGTTTAGGTTTTCTCACTCGATGCTAGCCTCAAGGCAGTGATCCCGCGGTGCTTGTACTAGTTACAGGCAAGAATTACCTGAAAATTTATACAGAAAACAGGGATATTTCAGGGATATTTCAGGGATACTTCAGGGATACTTCAGGGATACTTCAGGGGGCTAAGACATAGCTGAAAGGCCCGTGTACATAGCTGAGAGGCCCGTGTACTTAGTGATAAACCTACTGCTAAGGTCAAAATACTTGCCATTCCTGCTGGTAAACACCTTCCTATTTGTTCCAAGATCTAATTTTTAACATGAAAACAATATATATAAAATAAAAACAGGTGAGTATCATAGAAGTGTGAAGATGGCTATACTTACCTATGTTTAGATGCCTGCTGATATGTCATATAAGAAGCGCTGCTATATGCAGACATTGCGATTTCGGACATGATGGACATACCAGCAGATTGCTGATGATCAAAATCTTGGGCTCACTACTGTTCATGATATCTGCAAGGCCCCAGCGATACCAAAAAAAAGAAAGGGTCAACCTTTCTTGATCGATACTCCTACCCACCGCCATCTTGTTGCCACCGCAACAATGTCCTCTACTCATCGCCAGATGCCCTTGATGGAGATCGCTGAGCTCTACAGAGTTCAAGGGAGTGAGAGGACAATTAGAAAAGCCTTCTGACTTGATAGATATTCTCGCCGTGTTGCGAGAAAAAAACCCTTTCTTGAAGAGCGGCACAAGAGGGAACGCCTAGCCTTTGCCCTTGGGTACTAGCGCTGGACAAGAGGGGATTGGCGCCGGGTAATTTGGACAGATAAGTGTTATCTCTGTTTGTCTGGATCCCATGGCAGAACCTGGGTCACCTGGTGCCCAGGAGAAGAGTATGAGGAGGATTGTATCATCCCCAGGTGTCCCAAAACAAATACAATTATGATTTGGGGAGGAATACTCGGAGGCAACAAAACTCCTCTGGTGGATTGGAATCGGGAGGACTGGGGAACAATAACAGCAAATAGCTATGTTAACCATGTCCTCACCCCTGTCCTCTGGCCTTATGGGTATTGGGAAAGCCAGAGGAGAAGGGCAACACTTGCGGTGATGGAGGATAGGGTATCAGCTCACCATGCCCAATATACGGCCACCGTTCGTGAGGCATACCATATGTCAAAAATCAATTGGCCGGCCAAATTACCGGATCTCAACCCAATAGAGAACCTTTGGCATATCCTAAAAAGTAAGCTAAACAGGTGACGCCCCCATCCCGCCAGCCAGCAAGAAATGATTGATGCGATTATAGAGGAATGGCAGAATATCTCGGAGTTTGAGGTCTTGGAATTGGTGGACTCAATGCTGGAGAGAATTGCTGCTGTTATTGCGGCCAATGGTAGTCATACACGCTGGTAGTTTACTCTCTTCTTTTTCTTTTTTTTTTTAATAGTTTATATATTAAAATCTCACTCTACAATACGCATTTTCTATCTTGTAAACTACTTTGTTGATGTTCAGAATTGCCAGTTTGGCACCCCTGGATCCCCCTGTCTCACCTTACCCCCAAGTGGCGTTTACCTCCCCCCTGTTTTCGGGTACTTCTTGCCTGGAACGTGTATTGGCAGTTTCCCTCCGCAGTGCACGACCTCCATGCTTAAGATCTGCAGCTGTGGTGGGGCTTTGCCCGCCTCAGGTATTCGGTTCCCCATTCTCTATGCGAGCGTGAGATAGACGAATGGGTGATATATAAAAATCTAGACTTTCAGTGTTTGCTAAATTTAAGGTGTGAGCTCTTTAGAAAGAAAGAGGATTTCTAATCTGTCAGATGAGAAATTAATTGCGGTGTCGCTTCTGTCAAAAAAACAGATATAGTAGACAGTTCCACTTCCCATCGCTGACATCGCCGGTAGTTATGAGGAGGAACAAAATTGAAGGCGCACGATAGATGGTTTACTGTGCTCGAGTATGATACCCAAGCACCCCACGGCGGGATGCCCTGGAAGTGCCGCATGAAATACAAGGTGTAAGATATAGCGCTCCCCGGTAAAGAGTCGGTACCCGAGCGGCTTTCGATCCGTGCTTCCCGTTCTACCCTGAAGTTGATTACGACCTAAGATTCGTTAATTTGAGAAACCTCCTCATACAATATCAACCTCACGTATGCTGCACCATCTTGCAGCTCAGCGGAGAGGAAGAAAGGGTCAAAAAAGGCCAAGTGAAACCGCAATATGCGAAGGAAGCCTCAGCGTCTGCTTAAACTCATTTCTAGATAGAAACTGTACCCACAACTCTGTACTGCACAGTTATTACTGGCAACTAATCACGCATGCTAAGCGGCCCAGAAGAACTGAGCAACAGTTGAAATAGTATTGTGCCCTAACAAAATTAACCCCGTATCAGCGAACAGGGAAAACTCCGGCCCGGAAAACAGCACTCCTCCACCAGCCCCACTATCACGAGAACCAAAAAAAAAAAAAAAAAACTCTATAAAATGTAAATACATAATTGTAGTAGAAATTAACATCCGATCTAGAGAAATTTCTTTAAGGTGTTGAAAATACGGGGTGATGAGGGTTGCGTGCAATTGATCGTTGGTGTGCGGTTAATTTTGTTAACGGACAACACATTGCTGTAAAAAGTACGGGGACAAAACTTTTCCTCCGATGCCCTTTTTACACCAAAAATGGACATTTTTAAACAAACAATTCTCAACATTACTTATATAAAAACACTTGAAATCTTTCCATCAGCTAGGGAATGACTATATATTCAAACCACTATGAGTAGAAGTGTAAGGAATCAAAGCTGTCTTAATTGTTCACAATTGCGTCAACTAGTGTGAAAGTGACTTAGATTTTTGCATGAGGCTCCATACAAAAAAGTACATGGCAACCAATGCCAGATACTTAAACAACCTTTTTCTTCATCACTTGGTAATATTTAAGGATTCTGTAAATTTCATCCTGTTATCTACAGGTTTGATGATGCAAGGACAAATTTTCGCTAATTCTCATAGACATTACACAATGAGAGAGGGTGGTGAAGATAGGCACTTTTGGTGTAAAAAGGGCATCGGACGAAAAGTTTTGTCCTAGTACTGTACTTGAGCACAACATGGCAGATCGCACAACTAGGGAAGGGGACAACCCATAATCTGGGTATGAGATTACTACCTCTGTTCTATCCTGGCGGGCAAGGTTTTCACTTGGTGAAGAGGATATCCTGTTTGCCAATAGGATATCCCCTTGATCAAGGAGGGAACTTACTCAACAGGGTGTCCCGGTCAACGAGTCAAATTTGGCTTATCCCACATATAAAGTAATAATGACCGTAAATATACTCCTAATACCTAATTTGTTTGATTAGCCCTATCATGAAAATAATAGACCTAACCATTGTTGTTGTTAGACTCTCGCTTCTCTGTGTTCGTACCACCCTCACCGAGTTCTCTATCCAGTGACAGGCTATTTGCAAATCCTGAAAGTGTCTCCAGTAATAGCATGATGGAATTCTTAAATGAGGATATTAATCCACATGCACCGTTGACACATTCAACATTTCTTGAATTTAGTGCATGGTTAAAGTCACCCTAGCATAAAAACAGAGTAAATATTCACCCTTTTTCAGTGCAGTATGCTTGTTATTTAATGCTAGTTGCTTGAACTGACAGGTTAATCCATATGGCTAGCGGCTATTTAGTATTGAGAAGGTGGCTGAATATTGGAACTAGCTGATTTTTGAAAATGAAAAACCGGCTCCCAGATCTACACAGCAGAAGCAATACAATCAGCGTCACGATGCAAAATCCTTTTATCTGCTCAGGGATTGCCAGCTATTTCGCAAAGGAATTGCCAAGGATGGAATCATGAAACTAGACCGCCTAGTTATCTGTGATAATGATGTCTTTTACAAGATCCGGGATGTCCATCTACAACTTGGACATGCTGGAATGTATAAGACTTTTATCGAAACCAAAGAGCAATTCTATGGGATAACCAAGACAGAAGTTGAGTGGCTATTGAAGGATTGTCAGACATGCTTACTCAATCGACAAAATCGTTCTCGGGCACCGCTTGAACCAATTATCTCCGACCATACGATAGAACGAATCCAGATTGATCTAGTCAATATAAGACATGAACCAGATGGACAGTTTAAGTGGATCTCGCATGTTAAAGATCATTTCAGCAAATGGTCTTCCCTCTTTCCACTTAAGAGCAAGCGTGCACTGGCAGAGGAAGTGGCTAGGTGTATTGCGACCTGGATTGGGTGTTATGGAGTACCTGAAATATTGCAGTGTGATAATGGAAGAGAGTTTAAGGGAGTGCTACTGGTTCTACTGAAACACCATAGAATCAAGGTCAAAAATGGACATCCAAGAACCCCACAAACACAGGGGCTTATCGAGCAGGCAAATGGTACAATGAAAACCAAACTGCGTGCCTGGAAGGTTGATACTACTGCAGCTGGAGGTGATTCCCACTGCTGGACACAGGCACTACCAGAAATATATCTAGCCATGAACCGTCAAGGCCATACCTCATTAAATGGACGCTCACCTTATAAAGTCATGTTTAATCGCAAGCCACGATGGGAACAGGCAATTTCTATTGCTTCTCGTATCAAGCAAACAATTTCCGATATTGTAGATAAAGTCACTGCTAGCCAGGAGGGTGAAAATTCATTATTTGCCAGCCAAGAGTCGGACTCTATTTCAGAAACTGATTCTGTACAATACTTTGTACTACTTGATAGCTCAGAATTCGAATTTGAAGAAAGTGAGCCAGTGGATGCAGCCTTCACAGAGGGGAATTCAACCGACCATCAGCCAAGTGTGATTCAGGACCTGTCAGATTTTGTATTAGTAGCTGAAGTGGAATCAAATACTACAGGAGGTGTTTCACAATCTCAGAATATACAGTATACAGAACTAGAGCAAGCACTCCAACCAGTGGCAGCAAAGGCTCGAGAGCGTTCTCAACAAAAATATAATCAACAACATGTGGTTGAAAGATTTACTACAGGGGATATTGTTACCTTGAAAATCACACATGAGGATTGTTCTGCTACCGATCCTACTAGAATTACTTGTCGAGTTATCATTGCTGAGAGCTATCCAAATCGGTATAAGCTACAAACTGAGTATGGACTACTGGCAAATCACTGCCCAGTATCCCAGTTGCTTCGAGTTCCCCATTCAGCTAGTATCAACATCGCTATCCCTTCTGCTCCAATGTCTACTGTTATTTCTCTTCATGCAGCTGCAGGTAAAAATTCAACAAGCGAAAGAATTAGTATATCCTGCAACTGTAAGGGACCACAATGTAAGGGAAGATGCCGGTGTATTAAAAACAAGGTTAAATGCTCCATTCACTGCCATGCAACAGAGCATGACTGCGGTAATCTATCTGAGCTCACGATCTGAACTGAGCTAGCATTGGTTGATCGCCACACTGGTTAAAGTCTAAGCTAACCGATGACCGCATATATTATTCAATTGTACTCTACATCTTTTAATTACATTGTTCAAGTCTTATAGTCTTTGATTTTCTTTACACCCTCTACTAGTAGAACGGAAAAATAGAAATGGGATCTTTTCTACTAAAACTGACTCAAATTTCCTTCCTCTCGTGGTTGACATGGTAGAACATTACTTTCTCAGTGGGATAGATGAAAATTCACTTTCCAGCCAGGACATCCTATGGGGAAAGTGACCTACTTCGTGAAGGGGATATCCCCTTTACCAAGCAAAACTCTTGCCCGGTGGGATAGAACACCTCCATAAAACAAATCGCTCGAGCTGCTACCTTAACCCCTAGCTTATTCTAGAAGTGGGGGCGGCCGTAGAGGAAGGAGCAGTGGGCTGCTAGGATGATATTGAGGTTACAGTAAGGTGAAAGTTTAATTTGGCTTCCCTTCGCAGGTAAAAAGCCAATTTATTTGGCTGAAGGGAACCGGCAGGACACTGTTGTGCCCGGGTGTCTATAGAAATCGGGAAACATAAACCCCGTCTCCATAGGAATTTGTATAGATCAGCTGAAAAGGTGTTCCGGTTCTTACTCACTCCCGAGTACACAATTTAGCGGTAGTGGTTGAGGCCAAGCGTTGGGGTAACATGTTAATATGAAGTGTAGATTGCTAATTCATATCCAAGTATTATAAGGTACCGGATCGTATTGTATATGCCCAAGTTCTCTGGGGCAGTGTTTGGACCAAATTAGAGGGGGGAGGAGTCTTGGGAAACTTCGTTGGCCACGGACTGGTGTTTGGGAAGTGCAAAACCTGAGATAAGGTCAAGACGAACCCGAACAAAAATAGACCGCACCGAACGTCAGCAAGAAGGAAAGGATACTGCCGGCCACTTACGCGACCCAACAGTTTAGACTGCCGTGACAAACTTACGGCAGTGCGCAGCGCAATACGTGCAGTTTATGAAGAGAATTTAAGACCTAACAATACCGGAGCCCCACAATACCAGACATGCACTATGGCGTAAGTTAGCACAGCGCTCACCCCAATGAGATTTGATACATGCGAATAATTTTTCTCTTCCCTCGATAACGTCAATTCAAGCTCCCATTGCCACCACAAAATATCAGCACCCAGCATGATATTTTGGGCAGGTTAGGGCACACGACGTTGGCTTGCACTCAGATATCATGACATGGGACCCCTTCCCTTGCTTGGAATTTCTTTCATGGATCTTCTCATTGCTTACCTCTCGTTCCTTGTACCTCAGTACGGCGGTTCCTCAAAGCGCCAGTGCGGTACGACACAGTATCAGGACTTATTACCACCGGAGCACAGCAAACTCAGCGGTTTCTCCCCCGGGAGAAGGAAATACCAGGACGCCCGGCAGTGCTATGCAATACGAAGACATCCCGCCCTCCCGAGTACAATATTCTAGATCTGGTTTTATATTATCATTCCTCTAAGTACCGATATATTAATACCCTAGCCAGCCCTATGACCTGCAACGCCACCACTGCAAATCAAGGAGCAAGATCTGAAAGTTGGACCCTGAACACCCACCTGGACATACTGGGCATACACTCACCCCCCGCTATCCCGGATCTCGATAATCCTGATACCTTGCTACTCCACACGAAAATCTCTGAATTCCAAACCCCCCTACACTGAAACCTAGCCTGCTGTCCCGGATACCCCGTTGTCCTGTACGAAATTCGTGAAATCTGGCCATCCTGGATAGCGGGGAGTGAGTGTACTTGTCCCAGGCAAGAAGTATCCGGAAATATGAATGGTAAGTTTGTGATACGCACGGATTTTCTGCTATATATTTTGTGAATCCCTGTTTCCGGGCACTTCTTGCCTGGGACAAGTACTGTACTCAACACCATCCACCACTCTCGAAGGGTAAGTTAGAGGAGTCTTTCCTCCGCTCCTCTTCCTCACGCCCTTGGCAAACAACCTATGCTCTAAAACCCCCATGCCCCACCTAACACACCATCCAGCGACGACCCTGTGACAACCGAAATGTGCTACCTTATGCAGCGCGAGTTGACATTGAGAGCACGATTATGGCTTTGGGGATTATAAAGGGCTCCTGGGGTTGCGGATAAACATCTGTAAGATTGAAGGCTCCCTCCCCCAATGGGTATTTTTCGGAATTTAGAACAGAAGGAACCGGGGGAGATCATAACGGGGAAGGGGTTTGTTTGGTTTTTTTCCGTTAATAATGGGAGGTAGGGCGTGCAAGTTCGGGAAGGGAGAGGAGAAAGGAGGTTAAGTGCATTACCCTAGGTGAGCCAGAGTAAGGCACCGTACTAGATATACGCCCGCGGAGTAAACCCGGTTCGGCAGACCGGGATACTACGGTATTTTGTCCGTCAGGTATTTTTATTCCTGGGAGGCGAGATATTCCGGTAGTTTTATAGCACACGAGTACTCAAGTACGAGTACAATTGAGCCAAGTTAGTTACAGCCGCACGGAAGGGCCTCGAACAGTGGTGGCAGGGGTTGGGAACAAGACTTGTTTTGGCCTCATCGTTGTCTGTTCTCACTAACCTCCGCTCGCCCTTAGTCTTGGGATTCGCCAAGGTTTATCTAATTCCTCTATCAATCTTCTTACTCCAGCAGAGAACCCTGTTGTTGATGCTAACACCCGTAACTCCATCCCACTTTTATAGAGCGATGCCCGGTCGGCTGAAGATTTACAACGAAAAGACCAGATTCAGTGTCCTAGGAACTTCAAAGAGAAAACGAGGGGGCATCGCATAATCGTGGAATAAATGCAAGTCTAAGTGCAATACTCAACCCTTCCCTCGCCGATAGATAAGCCACACCTACCATAAGAGTGTCATAGCTTAACTCCACCATACTTTTCGTTAAAAATAATAACCATATTACACCTGCGAACTCAGACTAATTACTCATCCCCACCACAAAAAACCCTCAACTCCTCTACAAGTATTATAAGTTATGTCAACTTGTAATTGACCAAACAAAAACCAAGTTTAATTTTCTAAAACATCTTCACAATTCCCCCCTTGTCTTGGATCGAGTACACTCCAATCTGGCTAGTACACCACAATGCATCCCACGACTTTCAACCCTTTTACTCACTAACCATCACTCGCCGTCGCACAGCAGGTCGATCGGCAGCATGCGAAGAAAAGCACAAGGCGCTTAGATTAATGATCCTCTTTCCCTCGTCACTATCACCTCTACAGTGCCATCAGAGAAGGTGCTCTACAGGCATAAGAAATCCTCACGTCAGCGCCCACACTTCCTATTTTACATGTAAGGGTCTTTGGGTAAAATGAGACGAGAAATAGGAAAACAAAATCCAATAACTGGAGAGACGGATGGGATCCGGAAATTCTGAGAAGGATCACGCGAGTGGCTGCTGGTGTACTGCACTGATTGACTTCATAGCATAACATATACTACCGAATGTAGCGATTCTCGAGATATCAGATCTTGATGGCTTTTACTTTATTTATATTTCAGCTTGGATGGGGGGGGAGAGGGGGGATACCCCCGCTTAACAAATACCTTCGTGGAAGAGGGGGGAGGAAGTCCACTCCTTCCTCTATATATCAGAATCACCGCTCCCACACACTCTCTCAACGCGGAAACATACATACGCACGTACAACATTCCTCATACAATTTCCCGGAATCAGTACAACTAGGGGGGGATGGGGAGGATATATCGGTAGACGTTCGCACATTCAACGCATTGGCTTCCCCCTCTTCCTTTCTCTTTGGCTTTCCTTCCTTCCCTTGTCTAACAAAACATACACCAAAACCGGATATGCCACGATGAAATTACTCCATCATAAACTACCCACTTATCTCCTCCTCCTCCTCCTCCTCTTCCTCTTATTAGCCACCCCAATAGCCGGCCAAGAAGCCTGTGTAAAATCCTGCACCCAAAACTCTGGCATAAACCAATGCCGAGGCGATATACCTCACGACCAGGCCGCCTGGGACGCCCTAGATGCGCCAATCCATGACTGCTACTGTCGCTCGGCTGTGAAATTCTCGGGCTGCCGGCCAAACTGCACGCTAGACGGCCTGCCGGACAACATCGTGGGGCGGGTGATGGGAGTGTGGGAGTTTGTGAACCCAGTGTGCAAAGAGGCGGTGGAGGGGTTTTCAAAGGCCGTCGAGAGCCAAGGGGTTAAGACTGGGAGTCCAGAGTTTACAGCTATATTGGCGGAGGCGTTTCACACAGACGTCAGCTCCAGCGTCGCTCCAACGGCGACGGGAACGGGGAGTACGATGGGAGCGGGTGAGACAGGAATTGCGAGAGGGGCCAATATGAGTATAAATGGGACGGGAAGGGGCACAGATGTCATGCCCCAGCCGCCCACTTCCACCGCCACCATCACCACTCAACATAACACCAATAAAGGCCGGACCGTCACAATCGCAATCTCTGTCTCCCTTTCCATCTCCTTCTTCTTAGCGATTGGGTTTATATTTTGGAGCTGGGGGCGCCGGAGGCGGCAGATGCTCTCGGATCAGGAATCCCCCAATGCAGATTGGGATGGGCTACCCGGCGATAACCGGATCACTGTTGAGGATCCAAAGACCCAGGGGATAAAACGGTGGGTGGCGGAGCAGGAGAGGATAACCAAGATGGACCCCGACGCCGCCTCGGAAACCACCTCCACCGAGTACACGATGTGGACGGATACGGACCTTGTGCCTACCGAGGTGGGCGACCACGAGCGGGAGTTGCCACCAATGCCACCAATTAGGGAGGAGGATGGGGAGTCGTTAGGTGCCGGGGTGACGGTTAGGGGAGGGGTATAGGGGAGGGGTATGACGCCAGGAGGAAGGAGTCTCTCCTCTTTTTTTTTTTCTTCCTTCACGTTATGTTACATCTCTTGGGGCTTTTTTGTATTTCTACATTTGGGGTTACCCCGCTGTAAAGTTTTCTTGCGTTTCTTCTCTCTTCCACCAGCGTTTGGGCACACTCTGTGTATATATTTGAGGTTTTATTACCCGGGGTTTGATATCAAGGAAATGGTTGGATTTGGGCATTCAAAATCTTATCGTTAACTTACTCCTTTGTAAACACAACTTCTTTCTTTCTTACTGGCAGTATTGACATATTATCTGCACTTTATTTAAGTCGCATTCACATACAGAAGAAACCTCGGTCGGAAAACATAGCCTCAGATAGTACCACGCCGACCGCCACCTGGTCATCCGACCGAGTTGCCAATATTACACCACCACTACAAGTACCAGCAGTGCTCTTCTAGAGTCCCATCTTTCTTGTTTAAAGGAATCCCCAAGTTCATTTCCCAGCACTTCCCCCACTTTAGAAATATCTATTACACAAAAAGCCGGCCTACGTTCTCAAGAATTTCAGAAACCCTAACCCTAGATGAAGGAAAAACAGAAATCTGACAGTTCCAACCCTCCTCGCTATTCCCCTAAGGGAATGGTGTCCCGCCCAGGCCAACTTTAAACTTCTCTCTCAGCAACCAAATTGGGAGTCCAGAAAAGCTCTACAGTAAACATTAGACGCCTTCCCTGTTGTGAATGGAGAGGGAACACAAACACCCCGCCGCCGCCATTCCATCATTAATCATCACTCAGTGTTTCAATCTTTCGACACTCCGCCGCCTTGACCGGGCACGATTGAGGGTATTTATAAATCGTCTCGACCGAGGCGTTCAAGCCAGTCCTAAACGGGACACGAAAAAAGCGATGGATGACAAGCAGGGGTATTTGGTAGTACCGTAAAGGCTCTTGAAATCCATTTTCTGTGTTAGCGCTGCAATCTCCAGATCCTGCTTGTAGAAAGCTCGCGAGAAAGATTTGAGTTTTCCTGAAACGATATAAGATCGGCTCATCTGATGCGTTGGGTCTTATTAACTGGTATTTCAAATAAAGTTAACTTGTCAAACTAAACCTACCCTGTGCTGAGGGTAGAGATGCCGGTAGTGGATTCCAGGAGATTTAGGGTAGAGTAATAAACAAATCCCTATTACTAATCCTTGCTGGTCACTGACAGCTACTGCGGGCCAGTACCGTCCATATTGATGATGCACGCGTTGGAGGCAGTGCCGGGATTTCCGTTTGTGGGATGCCGGCGTTAATTGGTTATGCTTAAACTTTCCCGCAAACGATCATCCGTCAGACCTCGGCAATGATATCGGGATTGTCCGGGAACCGGTAATGACTTAAGGTGGCAGGGACTCGGTCAAAGAAGTGCCAGTCTATTTTGCTCTGCAGAGAAAATGCAACTTTCATACCCAGCCAGCTCTCACTCAGGTGCTTGATTACGCTAGTGCTTGGATACAAATGTTAGTCATATAGAATACAACAATTATTATCTCCAACGTGTTTATAAATTTATTCTCTTTCATCATATATATCCTGCATATGCATAATACTTATGAACCACCTCTTCGAGATTCCTGTTCATGAACTAATAGACTAAGATCAAGTATTTGAATATTGAGTCAATGATATCAGTAACTGGAACACGTAGAACTCTTTATGCAATGCAATATCCTTTACCTGAGTTTCCTGTAATGAACACTATCTGAACCTCAAGTTCAGAATAACCCATGACCTCTTAAAGCATGTAAGTCAGTCTACACATCTCTTAATATTATAATTGTATTCCAGGCTATGTATGATGCCAGTGCCAGTAAACACATTAGATTAAACCTTTAGGTAATCTACAATAACAGTAGAATATAGTCCTACCTGTGTAATATCTTACAACCTTATACTCGGCCAAGTTAAGATTTCTAAAATAAAGTATTGACAACCGAAAAAGCCAACCAGTATCTAAAAGGCCTAGAAATCACATACGAAAATGGCAACTTAATTTACTAAAAGCTACTTAAAACCCCTCTCAGTAATAGTAACAATGGTGCAAAAGGCATGAAGGTGGAAACTAAAGCTAACAGGGTTTTCAAATAAGTACCAAAAGGACCTGATAGTAAAACTAATATTATCTGGTTGGTGGCAAATATCTCTTGTATAATACGATCCACCTTAACTAAGCATCTAATACATTGTTCAATTCTAAGTTCCTACAAAACAGCATTCTTCTACTTAACTTTCTCGCCACCATCTATTTCCTTGACTGTCGCTTCCCTTCAAATTTCTAAGAAATAACCAGATCAATACGAGAGATATGAGCAGCAAAACCAAATATAAACCAAGTCCACCTTGAATTAAGGCAATTCGGGAAATAGACTCCAAGTAAAACAAGTAAAAACAAATGAAATAGGACAACCAGGAAACCCAATCGTAAGCTGTGTGATGTTACCAGAACATGTATGCATGTTACAATCGAGTGCTTTGGATTTTTATGTCATAGCCTAGCAGTTGCATACAGAAACTGGAGCCCAAATAGTTAAAGGATTTACAGTAACCCACGGCGAAGCGAGTCCACAGTGAGGCGAGAACACCCATAGAACTTTTATAGGACAGGGATTTTTGTATGGGCATTCTCGCTACGCCGTGGACTCGCTATGCCGTGGAATACTGTAACAAAAAACAAAATGGACTGATTCACGGCTGTTTCCGTTTGTTGGGCATCCGAAACTTATCTAACACGTGTTGTATGCGACGTTACACTTGATCCCTCAGAACACTGCCGTTGCCACCCAAGCCATCGACTCCAACAGAGCTGATCATAAAAGCAGCAGGCCCCCCAGCGTTTCGGAAGGCGAAAATATGAGGTTCCAAGACGTTATACACACGAGTACCGCGGCATGATTTACTTGCCGAAGTTCCGCGCACTCGCGTAGAATTACAGTAAAACATCCAAACCGTGTGGTGAGAGTCTGGAATCTCCATGTGAAATGACAGCTTCTGTGCCTTGAATAATAGCCAACACCAGGCCATATTCACGATATCAACACCTCTAGATACCAGCAGAAATCGAAACAAGGCGGAGAGTTGAAGGGCGTTATTCAGCATCCGCTCAGAAGCGAAGACCAAACAACTACCTGCATAATTGCAGCCGGTAAATCCGGGACAGTGAGGCCTTGGGGAACCTACATGCGTTAGCTCGTTGATCGCCTGAACAGTATTGTCCTTTGAAATAGGTTTCAGGATAGTCAGTTGCAAATATTCCGGGTGGCCATCTTTAAACACAGCTCAAATATGCTTCCCAGAAATTCTATCTTCTTATCAGCTATCAGCAAGGTCTGCCGGTACCTCAGTGATACTCAATAACAGATATTGTTCCGCAGACACCCATCATTACCTTGTGAAAGGCCTACATTGTGCCACTAGTATCAGCGGTTCCCAAAGTCTAAACCTCGATTCGAGGTACATATGCGAATGCATCCGCTCCAAGAATACATGCTCCGTCCCATAGTCATGAACGACAAGCTTTATGAAAGACCAAAGGTCAACCCAAAGAGGTGATCTAGATCTTCAATGCCCCACACGCTAACCAATAAATTAGTCCAGGACTATTTGATTCAAAGTGCTGAGAGATTATGAAGAATTGGTTCTCCCGCTCGGCGAACATGCCCGGGCCGCAAGGTCTATAGGGCCTGATTTAATGCCCGTCGGCCCCTCTAGGCACATAAGGGGGGGTAGTCTCCCGGCATGCCAAATGCTCCCTACATTGAGCCACATTATAACTGCGGGTTTAGGCAGGATTGACAGAAGCCCAGCCTTTGCGAGCCGTGGATGCCGGTGAACTGCGAAGGGATACAATGATACAGTTATCAGTCTATCAGTGCTGAGAGTAGAAGCGAATACTAACATCTTTCACCCCGGCTCAAGCACAATCAGTTGAGTACGGTAAACGATAAATATGCTGCTGTTTAACCACTGGACCTACAAGTACAAGCAAAGTCCCCTCAAAAAGAGCAGGATATCAGCATCTTTTTAGTACTCACATTGTACGAGTAAGCAGGTGCGCACTGGGAAATTGGGGTAGCAGTTAGCTTGCACCCCTAGTTATGCCAACCAAGGAGCGGAGCCATTTGAAGCAGATCCACTGACCAGAAAGTCAACTCAACGCTTTGGTCTCATGCTAGCCGATGGAGCAAGAAAGTGCAAATCCCTTCCCGTATCGGCCCAGGCTGATTCCCGAATCTGCTCCCACTGAGAGGCCGTTCATGTACACAGACTAACTTGCCTGTTCCTTAGCCCCATAACTCCACAGCACCGTAAGTTTCAACGATCGATCCACCATTCACGCCGATTTAGAGGGATCTGCTTCCGTTCCGGTTGCAGACAAACAGTAGGTATTACACCCTGTATGTGTGCACAAAAACGTCAGACGGGCAAACCCGGTGACGGGAGCAAACGTCCTTTTGAATGAAGATGTGGATATGTTTGTCCCGCCTTGTAATAGGGACCGTTTGGAGGTCAATAAAAGTAAAGGGGAAGTCCAGTTAAGATGGGAACTAAGGCCTCATGCGCGCCTTAATATCCTTTCCGTGACCCTGGCTAAACAAACGATGATGGTGCTGGAGATAACGTAAATCCAAACCAAAGGAGATTGTAGTTCCACTCACAAATCTCTTCCTTGAGCATTCTCCCCCTCTCCTGGGGGGACAATCCCAAACAAACTTAACCTGACAGTCAAGGCAAAATCCAAAGCTAACCAGTATGCATTCAAAGGGATATCGCAAGAAATAACGTTCACGCTCCCTATTCAGGTACACATGCTTAGAGGCGGAACTCAAGCCACGACAAATGAGTCTGCCCTGTAAATCACATATGTTAGCCATCAAACAAACATCGGATCAGGAACTCTTTTACGAGTGATATACCATGATTGCCTGCACACCCCTTTCGACTGGGAGTACATTTGCTCATAATTAGCATCGTGCATTTATAAACCTAGACAATTGCTGTCTGGAAAGGGGGGGCTCCGAGAACCCTACACCCCTCACAAGAGACCCAACTTCCCCTCAAAAGCCACGATTATCGTCACTTTACCGCCTTCGCTTACCTTCCATCAAATGGCATCACAACATAGATCCTATACACCAATACCAAACCAGTTTATCAGACCTTCTATGGATCCAGGCTCCGTATAGCTCAGCTAAACTATACCAGTACTCAAGCACCCCCAGGCTTCCCTCCTAAATAATAATACGGCTAACTTGGAGAGTGCACATCACCTGTCTCCTGGTAAATAACTAAACTCTGGATATAAAATCCCTAGTCAGCAAGCGAGCACTTATACAAATCGGCTATATACGAGATTATGGAAATTGCAACAAAAGCCAATCTGAACTAGACTACTGGTCAAAGTGTTGGCAAGAAGGAGATGCGAGTCTAATTCGCCAACCTTGTGTGTGTGGAGACTTACTGCAATTCGTAACGAGATCTACTCCCGGGAAGAGAACAAGGATTTGAGATTTCCAACAAAAGGGCTCTGGAGGGATATTAAAAAAAGGACAGACACCAGATTCTGATTCTTGAGCAAGACAAACTGAGAGTGTGACATTCAGGTACAGTTATATTCGTTCAAACGCCGATAGCGCAGCATGAGGGCTCTTGTCTCTGGTTCCATATCGACCAGTTGTGCGCCGGAGGGGACTAAAATAGTATTAGGTTTTGCTCTCTTTAAATTTCTTGATTACGCGGGGGGGGAAGCTACGAAAGTATTGGCACTTTTTCATCCTTGATATTTTTCCGCTATACACCACATGATAGAAAATTGCACCCCTAAACGCCACAACAAAGAACAAACGGCGATCCTGTATCGGTAGGGCATGGAGATCAGAATGGTCTGATGGCGGTGGAACTAAAGGTTAGGACTAGGGTTGAGCATGGGATGTTGGCCGGTTGGTCATGGTGATGTGACACGCGGTGAGAAGGGGAACACTTTTGTGATTGACCGAAATGTTCAGCATGGACGGAGAAGTTTTGTGAATAGGGCTTTGTGCCGATTCGGTTGACCTCAGTTGTGTCTATGATTTTTAAAAACGCAATCACATCTGACAGCGAATGCTTTTCCTAAGGTAGAAGCCGCGTTGGAGGCGAGTGGCTTACGGAATTCGGTCCTCCAATAGATCTCCGAATGCCGGCACACCCACTTCACATCAGCTCCGTCTCACTGCCATACGAGTACTTTTGCACGTTATCTCCAGTCTGACAGCTCAGGCTCGTGACCGAAATAAACTCACTCCTCATCACTCGCAAGCTTAAATCTCTCTCTCCTCTTCTCTCCTCCACCAACAATGCGAAAAACTTTTTTTCCCCTCATCAGAAGGAATCACCCGAATCACCGGTCACTTCCAATCCACCATAGCCGTAGGCACGATTATACGCCGCATACGTAACTTCCCAAGCTCTCCAAGCCGAAGAGACACTCACCAAAAAGTAAAATCGTGACGAAAAGCTATCCCCGTGAGCTGACATGGCCCACCCCCTGCCTCTCAGCACAGAAGGCAGGCAGAAAAAACTCTATCTAGTCTTCTGCAGGCAGACAATTTCCCGCTGTAAGCTAACCGCTGTTAGTCTCCCCCCTCTGTAATACGTCACTGGCGTATGAGAGAACTACCCCCGCATCTTCGCGGAGGTTTCGAGTATGAGGTGTTGGATTGGTTGGTGAGATGAGCCCCTCCTTCAGTTCTCGCATTCAGCAGGCTATATGGCCACGAAATTATAGATGGGCTGGCTGAGAGGATCGGAAGATTCGATAGGTCAGGAAGGGCCGGATGTTTTTGATCAACGATGCATCGATGCATGGAAGAAGAAAAAAATTCACTTCCGTGTGGTGGTGGTGGTGTGCTGGTGCTCATAGTGATGGGTTGTTTTGTTGGTTTTGTTTGTTGCGTTGTGCGAGGTTGACTATTTTTTTATCAAACTATACCGTAATAGTCCACAGTAGAGCGAATTTGATAGCGCTTGTCTATGACCACAAAGTTAGGGAGTTGGACTAGTTTGTTTAGGCTAGCAAACAATCAAGCAATGAATTCCATTGCAGAACAGCACAAACACCGCTTGCCACCTCAATTTGCGGGGTGCAAGGTGCTATGTACTGCCTCCGAGCATAGCATAACAGAGACAACAAACGAGCTTCTAACTCAAACCTAATTAAACCTCTCGCACCATACAACGCCGTTGCCCTCCCACGGTCAGAAACCTCACTTCCGGCACACCATC